>WNWK01003367.1:35000-169592 GCA_009830355.1 Cherax destructor | reverse complement strand
CAGAAAAGGGGAGTTTTCAGTTCAATGTAATAAATGAAAGGGTTCTAAAGCAGTGTCCAAAACCCCAAGCATTAAAGTTAAATAACGTAGAATTTAGCCAACAGATTGCGAAAAGGGTTTTTGGGGGGGTGATGGTAAGCGAAACCCTTAAACCAAAAGCAATGCCTAAGCGTACGTAATAAGGCAAATAGATTCTGGTTTATATCAAAAGTTTCCCAACAGAAGTCCGGGGGTTAAAATTTTTTACAGCTTTATACATCTTGGTAAGGCCTCCCCTAATTACGCAGCTCAGTTCGGGTCTCCATATTACAGAATGGACATAAATTCGTTAGAAAAACATTCAGCGTAGAATGACTAAATTAATACATAGCATTAGAAATCTTCCTTACAAAAAAAGATTGAAGCCCCTAAAATTACATTCACTTGTAAGACGTAGAAGGGGGGGAGACATGATCGAGGTATACAAGTGGAAAATGGGTATTAACAAGGGGATATAAATAAGGTCTTGAGGATATCTCTCCAAGAGAGAACCCGCAATAATGGATTCAAGTTAGATAAGTTTAGATTTAGAAAGGATATAGGAAAGTATTGGTTTGGAAATAGGGTAGTTGATGAGTGGAACAGTCTGCCTAGTAGGGTTATTGAAGCAAGGACCTTGGGTAGTTTCAAATTTAGGTTGGATAAATTCATGAGTGAGAGGGTTGGATTTGAGTGGGACTCGCATGAGTGGGTAGAATTGTCAAAGCTTATTTCTTGGGTAGCATTGAAAATTGGGTTGAGCAAATATTCTGTTAGTGGGACGGATTGTGAAGGACCTGCCTAGTATGGGCCAACAGGCCTGCTGCAGTGTTCCTCCTTTCTTATGTTCTTATGTTCTTATGAAAGTCAAGGAAGCTACCAGGCATTTTTCTGGCAGCTACCAGGTAGGTTCCAGGCCACTCTCAGGCAGCTACCAGGTAGCTCAGGCAGTTACCAGGTAGCTCAGACAGCTACCAGGAAGCTCAGGCAGCTTCCAGGCAGCTTTCATGCAGCTATAAAGTTACACTAATTCACGGAATGGATTGATTCTGGCGAAGGGCTCTTGATCTAAGGAGTTAGATTAAACCTACCTTTCACATAACGCGTGATCCTCTCCCTGTCCCCCAGCTCTGCATGACCCCTCCGGGTTCCTTGCTTCCTCTCGAGGGTAAGACGTTAACTTCAACTAGTGGTCACCCAGACCTTCTCGCCTCACCTTCGTCGGTATTAAGACTCCATTCTCATGCTTCAGCTTCACATTGTTCCAGAGTTTGGAGCTGAACACTTCTCCAGGCACGGGGACCCACCACCTCAAAAACTATTTCTCATAGTTGATGCCCTGATGACGTCGTCTTTACTTTGCTACTACGCCTGGAGAACCTACTGGGTGGGCGAAACGCTTCAACTGTTGCACACGTGTCTTGAAATTCATTTCATGAACCTTATGAGAATTACTTTCACTTGAGCCTCAGTTTCTCAGAACATCTTCACTGTGCGGGACACAAAGTTCACTTTCACTGCAGATCGTTTTTAAAGTAGTTTTGGCTCATCTTCTCAACAGACCATTATCTCCTGTAATAGTGTATCACTTTCATCCCAAGTTTTCACTCTTTCTCAGCGTCTTCACTCGTGTAATATTTGAGTTGACGTCTGTCAGTATGTTGCTTTCTCTCTCTCTCTCTCTCTCTCCCTTTTCACTTTCTCCTGGACCTCTTTTTCCCGGAGTCACAGATCATCACTGTCATTCACTCTGAGGCTTCATTAACATGAATGTCCTGGACTGATCACTTCGTCTCTATCTCTCCGCTGCTTCTGTTGTCTCTTCTGTATTCGACTGAAGAAACGTACTGCATAGGAGAAATGTTTCGGATATAAAGAATGAAAAGATACAATACCGTGACTGAAACAATACCTAAATTACCCACACATACGAGACTAAAACTTATGACGACGTTTCGTTTCCCCTTGGACCTTTAACTAGTCACAGAAGTTGAATCGAAACGTCGTCTTAAGTTTCAGTCTCCTTCGTGCGGTTTATTTGTGCATGGTTTCGGAAACAAAAAGATACCCAGCTGTTGCACACGTGTCTTATTTTTCTTTGGAACTTTCATTTACATTAACCGCAAAGAAAATACACGTTTATAGACTCGTAACCACAAATGCTTCTGAGTTCAAACGTTCACACATTGAACTGTTCATAAGGTTTAAATAAAAATATTCATGGGAAAGCCTTAAACCGTAAAGGTCATACAGTCCCTGTGATGAGAGAGGTGAGTTCGAGCCAAAAAATGGTGGCGATAACCTTATTTCCTTTGATATAGTGACCTTCACCAGCCATAATATATTCCTGTTTATGGTTCAATAAAATTAGATTAAAAGATTCCAAAGATCAGTAAATGTCCTTACTAGAGATCGCGAGCCTCAAGAAAAAAAAAAAGTTCAAATGCTGAATAACTGTCTCAGAAATTTTGCAAGATTCAAACTTCAAAACAACTAGCACTGCAAGACTCATACTTCAAAACAACTAGCACTTGAAGACAAGCTTCAAAATAAATAGCAATGAAGACGCAAACTGCCTACTCCACTCAGTGCCTACACCACTCAGTGCCCACACCACTCAGTGCCCACACCACTTGTGGATATATATCATTCAATGTCTAGACCACATAAGTTTACATCACTCAGTATCTACACCTCTTGTGTCTGCATTTAGTGTATACAGCACTTAAGTATCTGCAACACTCAGTGTACACAACACTGGTGTTGCGTAACCATCATGGCTGTAATATTAAAATAAGCGATGCCGGAAGCGACCTTGACTTATTCCTGCAGTTTTTTACTCATCGTTACCATGGCCGGATTGCACCTTCCGGGAAGCTGCAGCCAGTGTTACCACTCCAAACTTCTCCCTCTCCGTCTCCGATCACACACAGGAAGAACTCTGATGCCGTGGGGGAGGTGGCTGCGGTGGGGGTGTTGAGTTGTAGAGGTGTAGTGGGGTAGTGTTAGTGGTAACTGGGTGGTGTTAGTGAGGTTGTGGTAGTGGTGGTAGTTGTAGTGGTAGTGGTACAAGTAAGTTTGGTTGTAGTTGTGGTGGTGGATGCGGTGATATCTCTGTGGTTAACACATTTATTAACAAATAAAAACATACATATCTTACTCTAACACGAATTAGTTGATTTTTATAGACTGAATCTACAAGATATTTTGTTTACTTCCTCTTTGGTTTTCTCATTATTGTTCCTTTTGTGGTATTTCTGTATGGTTTCTTTTTTGTCTATGATATTTAGTTAGCTGTTTAGTAACTTAAATACAAGATCTGGCTCTTCTTTCCTCTCTTCTTACATCTTCACATTCGTTTGTGAACTGTTTGAATCTCTGGAAAATTTCTTGCTTAACCCATATCCTGTATTAGGTAAAAGTTCTTTCTTTCTCATAGCATCCGGACATCTTCCATTAAACCATTCTATGTTGACTATTATATTCCTTCTGGGTACAAACTATTTGATTCCATTTTCACTTATGTTACTCAACTCTTTGTATCTAACCCCAATTTTGTTTTTCTAAAATTCTATTTAAACACATTAGATTTTACTTTCTTATTATCTAATCAGTGTTTTCATGTGCTTATTATTTCCTATTTCATATAATAGAGCATTTGTTATTTCCGTAAGAAGATCATTCTTTCCAAGTGGATTTAGATTTTGGAAATTTCTTCCTCCGTTCTACTAAATAACTAATGAAATCATAACAACACAATTGCTAACAAATCACGGAATGGTTGGACTTCCAACCAATGGCAAGTCAGTCCACAGCCACGCTGTTGTGGAGTTTGTATAAACCTGCATTTGTGGTCACAGTGGTGGCCCATGCTAACCTCCCTATGGTGAATAGAAACATACCTAGTTGGATGAATCTTATTAAAGTCAGTTGGTTCAGTGGTTAACGCACTGGCCTGGGAGCTTTAGGACTCACCTGCCATGGGTTTAAATACTACGTTCAGTATTGATGGAGTGTGACCTCTTCTTAATTATGTCGCTTCAACTATATGCCGATGCATAATAAAAAAAATAGTTAACACGCTGGCCGTCTCCCACTGAAGGGTGATCCGAAAAAGAAACACTTTCACCATCATTCCCACTATCACTCTCTTGCCAGAGGCGCGTAGATACGATAGTTTAGATGTCCCTCCAAACAGCAAATATCCCAAATCCCTCCTTCAAAGTGCAGGCACTGTACCTTTCACCTCCAGGACTCAAGTCCGGCTAACCGGTTTCCCTGAATCCCCCTCACAAAATATTACCCTACTGACACGCCAACAGCTTGTCAATCCCCAAAAAACAATAGAGAGTGAGTGAGAGAGTGAGAGAGAGAGAGAGA
Organism: Cherax destructor; assembly: GCA_009830355.1. Taxonomy (NCBI): domain Eukaryota; kingdom Metazoa; phylum Arthropoda; class Malacostraca; order Decapoda; family Parastacidae; genus Cherax; species Cherax destructor. The sequence goes on along the minus strand of WNWK01003367.1, from coordinate 165,194 downwards.
GAGAGAGAGAGAGAGAGAGAGAGAGAGAGAGATGAGTTGATAAGATCATTTTGGGATTCCGTAATATACTAAGCAAATTATTGAGGAAGAGTGAGCATGAAAGCATATTATTTTGACTGAGGATTTTAAATAAAATAATAAATTAGGCAGCCAGTGGAGTTGGAGCTGCCTCCCTCCATAACCCAACCTTCCCTATTCCTCGAGACTGACCTTTATATAGACTACGAAACACAAGCAACACTAAGTGTTTCACTTTTCGTTTGGTCCGCTTTTCTTGCCAGACCTTCAGTCGATATTCTAAACTTGTTACATATTGTCTATCCGGCAGCTGGATTTAGCATTGATTTATGGTGACAGTTATGGTGGAGATATATAATGATATTCATGGAAGTTATGTTTGGTGGTAGTCATGGTGGTGGTGATGTATGGTGGTAGTTATGGTAGAAGTCAAGTTATGATGTATAGCGGCAGTAATTGTGGTAATGTATGGTGGGAGTCATGGTAGTGATGCACCATTGCCAGAAATGCATTGCATATTTGTGGGTTTCTTTTGTGCCTACCAATGTTTTATTACACGTAAACCAAATTATTTTGTACCGAATAATAAAACAAAAATTAGTATTTGTACTGTAATAATGAATGTAGGTTTACAGGAGCAGTCATGGCAGCAATGTATGACGGGAGTCACGGTACTGATGTATCGTGACAATTATGAATGATAAGGTAGGCAGTCATGGCTGTGTAGTTTCGCAATCATTACTAGACATTTTGACAGTCATAGACATCCGTCTCCCTACGATTCCCGTTGGGGAGGGAACCTTCACCTCTGTTCAACGTCATCTATGGTCCACCAAGATGATCTACTCCAATCGTGTGATCAAACCCAGCAGTGGGACGGTAAACGACTCAACCAAACTAGCACTTGTAACTGCCGTCCTGTAACGACGATATCGAAGCCGAAAAACTTATCACTACTACTGTCATATCCACTCTTACTGAACGAGGATTCAAAGTCATGTCTTCTCCAGCCCTGAGGGTCAAGAGGACTGTCTTCCTCAAACGACTTGACAAGCTGATTACTACTCAACCCATAGATGAACTCAGGACTTCAATAGAAGATCAGAATCCCTGGGTTACCGTGGATCACATCTCTAAAATCCCTAGTGCTTCATTAATGCTAAAGATCATCTTTACTGACGTAAACATGGCTGCCCAAGCTCTTGCTGACGGTATGGCCATCTTCTACTTCTACATCACATCGAAGCCGAAGGATATCAACACACACACAATGCTGGAACTGCTACTCTTACCTGCATACCACTAAGGACTGCCCTATCAAAGAAGAGAAATCCTCAAGAAAAATCTGGAAGAAGAACAAAGAAACTATCTATAAGGTTACCAACATACGCTGCCATCACCAAACTACAAGTTGATACCACCAAAATTCTCAAAGCCACGCTACCCTCATCTTCCTCCACTACCTGACGGCGCTCCAACAAAGATCTACTACTGCATGATGTATGAGCACATGCAGAATATGACAACTCCAGGAACCTTCAACTCCACTATCACTGAGCTCTTCAGAATCAACAACATGCCCAGTCTTATCGTCTCTGATTCGTCACCCTCAGCAGACATACTCAAGGTTACTTCAAAGAACATCAACCTCGCAGTTCCTGCAAACGGGATTCTTTCACCAGAGCCCACGTACGCAGAATGACGAGGCACTGTCCTACACAACTGACCAATAATGTAATGTATTGCCAAGAACTTTACACTCGACTCTGAGATGGGACTGTCAAGTATACCTGCGAGTCTGAACATCTACATCTACGCAGCACTCAAGAAATGCTTGAGGACATCGAAGAATATCTAACAGACTTCGGCACCATGTCTCAAGAAGCATGTCTTCAGAAGCATCAAAAAAACCACCCACCACTAACAAGCTGCCATAGCCTCATTCAACCAGTCATCATGAAACTGAGCTTCCCCAGTGCTCGGGCTACTGCCTAAAGCTGGGGTGTGGCTCCAGAAGGATCCTTCAGTGATTGCTTCCTTTGCCCTTCCATGACATCGCCTGCTGTTATGCAGCTGACACGCCTTTCAAGTCAGACAAACACTCCCGTGATAGGGAGCCAAGGCCGGGTTACCAACTGGAAAAGACCTAGGCCGGGACAGTACCGGCGAATCTACGAAGACAGTTAAAGAGGTGTATGGTGTTACACAAATATTCTGGCGCCTAGGGTTAAAACCTTGTCTAAGGGCATATTAAATATTAAAAATATATTCCACTCTAGGGCCACACTTGTAACTTCACAAAAAGATCTGAATTAGTGGTAAACACTTTAGTATACCTTGAGCTGATTACCAGGAAGGACAAACTCACTTTCATAAAAAAAATATACTATATTAATCAGTAACAACATGCGGATATACAAAACCAAACCTGTCTTTACCACACTTTACAAAATATTACCAAAAACTCACTAATACACTACTACTAATTATTTAAAGTTAGGTTATATGAAAATAGGGGATATCTGTGACCCCACCCTTCTGCCAGCCTTTAGCCTGTAAACAAAAAGCACTTCTATTTCTGTACTCTCCAAACCTTAAACAGGCTCCACATAAATAACATGGCTATCCTAGCTACCATAAGAGTACAAATAAAATCACCAAAATTCCGCAGCCTGAACAACATTAAAACACCACAACTTATATCCTCAGTCTAACTCCATGACAACTGGTTCATCAACCACTATCCACACGACACTGTCTCACACCTCTTGTCTCTCTTGCCTGTATATTCAACTGGTCAGGTCTACAACACATCCGTTTGCCTTTCAATACTGAGCGTTTTTTCACCACTTATACATTAAACTACTAATTATATGTTTAATAACGATGCAGCATCCTGCATAATATATGATGACAGTCACGACAGTGTGCTATAAAGCCAATAGTGCATAGTAGCAGTTATGGTGTTATATAGTGGTGAATGGTGACAGTAATAGAAGGGTCACATTTGCTGGAGATACATAAAGTGGGTAGTGTAGTGAGCAGTCAGAAGGGAAGGGTGGAGTAAACTCAGGGTGATTTTCAACACAAACATTGGCTCGAAAACGTAAACTCTGCCTAGAATGACTGAGAAGTTAAGTCCATGATCCATTACGTTGCTGGGAATGAACAAGAAGGTAAGTCCTTGTTCAACTACATAGCAAGGGAATGAAGAAATAGGTAAGTCCATGTACCTGTACCATGCTTGGGTATAAAGGAGAAGGCAAGTCCTTGTGAGTCCTGGCTCACCTAGAAGTGCATTGAGGCAACAGCTAAAAGCGCAAGAGCTTGGAAGAAAACAAAAACAAAGAATGCCCGAGAAAAGGGAAACAAGCAGAAGAGCCAGAAATGAATATGCGTAGGTAACAAGAGAGGCTTGAAGGGAATTTGTGAACGACTACCACTTGTGTTCATAATAACGACTTAGGATTGAAAACCAAATCTGAGCCAAAGTTGATGAAAAGCCACATCAGTAAGAAAATACATTTGAAAAATCAGGTGAAAAGGTGTAAGATGTAAGAGGAGGACGTCATTAAGAATGACCAGGAAACCTGTTAGGAGCTGAACAAAAGATTTAGGGAGAAACACATCAACCGAATAACAGCTGCAGCAAATGCAAAGTTAACACAGTTTCATGAACCTGAATAAGAAGGAATTCATAGCATGCTCGGCACATATCAGAACCATCTGTTAGTAAGCAGCTCCAGCTGCTTACTAAAAGAGTACAAAGTACGAAGTACAAAGATTTGCCACGTAACTAGTCCCAGAGCTGAGGGGTATAAACTATAGTGAGAGCTAGAGGAGCTGAACTAACGCCTACACAGTAGGCTTCTTCAGTCAAATACAGAGGCAGCACGTGCAGTAGTGAAATGAAGATAATGGAATCAGTCCATCAACCTTAAAGATATAGTATTTGAGGTGGTCAGTCCTCAGCCTCGAAAAGAGTTCAGCTCCATGCTTCTGTATCGGACTGAAGAAGCCTAAGATGTAGGCGAAACGTTTCAACAATAAAGATACCCAACTGTTGCACATGTGTCTTACTCATCAACATGTCGGTATTTTATACCATTTTCAACAGAAGAGAGAGACCAGAGTGGAATTTACAGGGTGGACACGGCGAGTCTGTTTGAGAGATGAGCCTCAGGTATGTAAGGTCACAGATGGAAGTTAAAAACACAGATGAGAACAGATGCTAGCCTTAGAGAGGTGAGGATCAGGTAGGACTATAAAGGGATCTGGACAGGCTGGGAAACCTGTCCATATCCTGGAGTTTAACCCTACCAAGTGCAAAGTTATGAAGATTGGGGAAGGTCAAAGAAGACCGTAGACAGTATAGTCTAGGTGGCCAATGACTGCAAACCTTACTCAAGGAAATGGATCTTGGGGCGAGTATAATACCGAGCACATCTCTGAGGCATCCATGTGCTGTAGCATATGGACGCCTGGCAAACCTATGAATAGCGTTTCTACACATGAGTAAGGAATCGTTCAAGACTCTGTACACCGTGTACGTCAGGCCCATATTGACGTATGCAGCACCAGTATGGAACCCACACTTGGTCAAGCACGTCAAGAAATTTGAGAAAGTGCAAAGGTTTGCAACAAGACTAGCCTCGGAGCTAAGGGGTATGTCCTACGAGGAGAGGTTAAGGGAAATCAACCAGATAATACTGGAAGACAGGAGGGATAGGAGGGACATGATAACGACATATAATATACTAAGAGGAATTGACAAGGTGGACAGAGACAGGATGTTCCAGAGTTGGGACTCAGCAACAAGGTTGTTTGGAAGTATTTCTTCAGTCATAGAGTTGTCAACAAGTGAAAAAGTTTTGAGAGTGATGTAGTGGAGGCATGATCCATACATAGCTTCAAGAAGAGGTTTGATAACGCTCATGGAACAGGGAGAGGACAGAGTAGCGACCAGTGAAGAGGTGGGGCCAGGAGCTATGACTCGACCCCTGCAACCACAATTAAATGAATAGACACACAGGAGGTTTACTATTATTTATTGTTTCAACAAAAAAACAACACGGCGGTGCAGAGTCTGCAGACTAATATTACTTCTGTTATAATAATAACCCGACATGCATGACAACCAAGCCCAGATGTTGTCATGACAACCAAATCCAGATGTTGTCATGACAACCAAGCCCATATGTTGTCATGACAACCAAGCCCAGATGTTGTCATGACAACCAAATCCAGATGTTGTCATGACAACCAAGCCCAGATGTTGTCATGACAACCAAGCCCAGATGTTGTCATGACAACTAAGACCAGATGTTGTCAGGACAACCAAGCCCAGATGTTGTCATGACAACCAAGCCCAGATGTTGTCATGACAACCAGGCCCAGATGTCATGACAACCAAGTCCCGATGTTGTCATGACAACCAAGTCCCGATGTTGTCATAACTACCAAGTCCCGATGTTGTCATGTCAACCAAATCATGAGGTCATGATAACCAAGTCGAGATATTTTCATGACAAACAAGTGTCATAGCAACAGAGATGTTGTCATGAAAACAAAGTCCTGATGTTGTTATGACAAGCAAGTACCGATGTTGTCATGACTACCAAGTCTCGATGATGTTGTTGTTGAGAATACTAAGTCAGTTACAAAACCTCCACGGAAGATCGGGATGCTGTTACTGAAGCAACAGAGGATTTTCTCCTTAGAACTACACCAGGAAGATCTACACAGGAAGTAAACACTAAGGACCAGGAATATTAAATATAGTCAGCAATGTGATAGTTCTAAAGCATGAACAATAAAGATATATTATATATATATATATATATATATATATATATATATATATATATATATATATATATATATATATATATATATATATATTTTACTAATCTGGACCCCGGAGAGAAGAGAGAGTTATGTTACCATATTATGTGGGTCACTGGTGTTTCCACAAATATTGTGTGAGATAGGCAGGTATGTTGGTTACTACCACACACTGTGTGAGATAGGCAGGTATGTTGGTTACTACCACACACTGTGTGAGATAGCCAGGTATGTTGGTTACTACCACACACTGTGTGAGATAGCCATGTATGTTGGTTACTGCCACACACTGTGTGAGATAGCCAGGTATGTTGGTTACTACCACACACTGTGTGAGAAAGTCAGGTATGTTGGTTACTACCACACACTGTGTGGGATAGTCAGGTATGTTGGTTACTGCCACACACTGTGTGAGATAGCCAGGTATGTTGGTTACTGCCACACACTGTGTGAGATAGCCAGGTATGTTGGTTACTACCACACACTGTGTGAGATAGCCAGGTATGTTGGTTACTACCACACACTGTGTGAGATGGCCAGGTATGTTGGTTACTACCACACGCTGTGTGAGAAGGCCAGGTATGTTATTTACTGCCACACACTGTGTGAGATAGCCACGTATGTTGGTTACTACCACACACTGTGTGAGATAGTCAGGTATGTTGGTTACTACCACACACTGTGAGATAGTCAGGTATGTTGGTTACTACCACAAACTGTGAGATAGCCAGGTATGTTGGTTACTGCCACACACTGTGTGAGATAGTAAAGTATGGTGGTTACTGCCACACACTGTGTGAGATAGCCAGGTATGTTGGTTACTACCACACACTGTGTGAGATAGCCAAGTATGTTGGTTACTACCACACACTGTGTGAGATAGCAGGTATGTTGGTTACTACCACACACTGTGTGAGATAGCCAAGTATGTTGGTTACTACCACACACTGTGTGATATAGCAGGTATGTTGGTTACTGCCACACACTGTGAGAGATGGCCAGGTATGTTATTTACTGCCACACAGTGTGTGAGATAGCCAGGTATGTTGGTTACTGCCACACACTGTGTGAGATAGTCAGGAATGTTGGTTACTACCACACACTGTGTGAGATAGTCAGGTATATTGGTTACTACCACACACTGTGTGAGATAGTCAGGTATGTTGGTTACTTAAGAACATAAGAAAGAAGGAACACTGCAGCAGGCCTACTGGCCCATGCGAGGCAGGTCCAAGTCTCCCACCGGCTTAAGCCAATGCCCCGACCTAGCCAGGTCAGGTTACATCCACTTAAGGAAGGAGCACGGCATCTGACCTAGTAGCACAAACTAGTCAAGTACAACTCACACCCACCCGCACCCACTTATATATTTATCTAGCCTATTTTTAAAACTACACAACGTTTTAGCCTCTATAACTGTACTCGGAGTTTGTTCCACTCATCGACAACTCTATTACCAAACCAATGCTTTCCTACATCCCTTCTGAATCTGAATTTATCCAACTTAAAGCCATTGCTTCGAGTCCTGTCAATACAAGATATTTTTAGCACGCTATTTACATCCCCTTTATTTATTCCTGTTTTCCATTTATATACCTCAATCATATCCCCCTAATTCTACGCCTTTCTAGAGAGTGCAGATTCAGGGCCCTCAGTCTATCCTCATAGGGAAGATTTCTGATACATGGAATCAACTTAGTCATCCTCCTTTGTACGTTTTCCAGAGCATTTATATCCATTCTGTAATACGGTGACCAAAACTGTGCAGCATAATCTAGATGAGGCCTAACCAAGGATATATAGAGTTGAAGAACAACCTGAGGACTCCTATTATTTATGCTTCTTGATATGAAGCCAAGGATTCTGTTTGCTTTATTGCGAACACTTATACACTGCTGTCTTGGTTTTAGATTACTGCTAACCAGAACTCCTAAATCCTTTTCGCAATCAGTAGTATTAAGATTTACATTATTTAGTTTATATGTGGCATGGTTATTGTCCTGTCCAATATTTAGAACTTTGCATTTATCTATATTAAACTGCATCTGCCACTTCTCCGACCACTGCATCAGTCTATTCAAAGGTTACTGCCACACACTGTGAGATAGCCAGGTATGTTGGTTACTGCCACACACTGTGTGAGATAGCCAGGTATGTTGGTTACTACCACACACTGTGAGATAGCCAGGTATGTTGGTTACTACCACACACTGTGTGAGATAGCCAGGTATGTTGGTTACTACCACACACTGTGTGAGATAGCCAGGTATGTTGGTTACTACCACACACTGTGTGAGATAGCCAGGTATGTTGGTTACTGCCACACACTGTGTGAGATAGCCAGGTATGTTGGTTACTGCCACACACTGAGATAGCCAGGTATGTTGGTTACTACCACACACTGAGATAGCCAGGTATGTTGGTTACTGCCACACACTGTGTGAGATAGCCAGGTATGTTGGTTACTGCCACACAGTGTGAGATAGCCAGGTATGTTGGTTACTGCCACACGGTGTGAGATAGCCAGGTATGTTGGTTACTGCCACACACTGTGAGATTGCCAGGTATGTTGGTTACTGCCACACAGTGTGAGATAGCCAGGTATGTTGGTTACTGCCACACACTGTGTGAGATAGCCAGGTATGTTGGTTACTGCCACACACTGTGTGAGATAGCCAGGTATGTTGGTTACTGCCACACACTGTGTGAGATAGCCAGGTATGTTGGTTACTGCCACACACTGTGTGAGATAGCCAGGTATGTTGGTTACTGCCACACACGTCTGACAGAGCTGACATCTATGATAAAGTGACAGAGCTATTTAAAATTAGTTTAAAAGTCATAAAAATAAGTAAGCAAGTTTATTAAGGTACAGGTACACATAAAAAGTTACACAAATTATCATACATAACAAATGTGTAAATTATCTGGGATACCCCAAAAAGTCAGACAATGTTACTTATTTCCATTTGGGGAAATAAGTGAACTCTGGAAATTCTTATTCAAGACAACAATTTTTTTACCTCTTCCTGTCTAAATGGAGGGGAAAAAATCATTTCTAGAATAAATTATGAGTTTTGTGAGAATCATTTTGGAGTCGGTATAGAATCAGTATTTCTTCAGAATAGAAATAAATTTGGTAAAAACAAACTGCTCATGGTAAGAGTATTTCACAAGGAAAAGCACACGAGAAAGTCAGCCAAGGTATTACAGCAGTTATTGCACACAGCGACCTACTTTCTTTTCCTGTCGCACAATGTAAGTAAATTCTACATGTGTAGTTTAGGACGGAAGTGAGAGAGGATGACTGTAAGAAACCAGAAACATAGGATTTAATGTAGATATCACGAGAGAGAGAGAGAGAGAGAGAGAGAGAGAGAGAGAGAGAGAGAGAGAGAGAGAGAGAGAGAGACAGAGAGAGAGACAGAGACAGACAGTTGAACAAATGAAATCGCTTGCATACAAATGGCTTCAACTTCATATGTTCCCTATTTGTATGTCTCATAATAATAATAGGCTTTCAAATGGGCTGATGTAGGTAACAGCTCTGAGTTTGAGAGAGAGAGAGAGAGCTACGTCTTCTCAAGAGCAGCATTATGTATGCTATTACACTATGATCGCTTTTGTAATGTTTGTATATACTGCATCTGCTTACTGTTTCTTCTCCACGGCATCCAGTACCATGTCATAGTAGTCCAGTAGTTGTGAGAGGCAGGAGTGACCTGCTCTAAACCCATGCTGCCCTGAGTTGTGCAGTTGAGTATCCAAGTGGTTGGAGATCTTGCATCTTAGAACCCTTTCAAAGATTTTTATGTGAGACGCTAGTGCTATGGGTTTATATTTTTTGCAATTACTTTACTGCCACCTTGGTGGAGTGGGGCTATAACCGTTGTTTTCAGTGACTCTGGGATGACACCCGTGTTTAACCTTCCTCTCCATAGAATACTGTATGCACAGGAAAGGGGTTTCTTGCAGCTGTTGATGAATACGGAGTTACACGAGTCTGAGACTGGGGCAGAGTGCACGGGCATGTCGTTATTTGCTTTTTTCAGAGTCCAGTGGTATTCGGGTTGTGTAAGAAATTCTGGTGATATTAACAAAATTTTGAGTCTTGGTCATAAAAAAATCATTCAGATTGTCGACCATCAGTATGATTAACTGCTCACTAAACACCCAGTCATATTGAGACTTCAATATTTCACTCATGTGTTTGCTGTCATCGGTGTAAGAAGTTCCCTCTCGTTTAAGCAAGGGCCCAGTATAAGTTGCAAGATTCTGTACAAGGCACAAGTACGCTCATACCTTGAGTATTCTCCACTTTCTTGGATTGCCTGTCCCCCTCTCTTCTGCGACTTCTTGAAAGAATAGAGAACAGAGTAAGACGACTCATCTGTCACCTGGACCCAGCCTGGACGGATCTGTCATTTCAGCAGAGCCTTCAACACCAGAGGGATGTGTGTGGCCTTAGTTATGTATAAGGTAAATATTGTTAGAGTTGTACACTCGGCTCCACTCCATGGACAACGAGAAGTGAGCTTCTACACAACAAGACGGGCAGCAAACAGTAACTACACTCTGTACCCTTCTCAAGAATACCACTTCATCTAAGATCATTTATTCTTAGGATGACTCCAGGCTGGAACATGTTCGTACAGCATGACGACATCAACGAAATAAAGTCAGACCAAATAAAATCGCTGGCCCACAGGTGGCTGCAACTTCATCTTATTCCCTATTTGTATGTCTCGTAACAATAAAAAAAATCTTTAAAATGAACTGATGTAAGTAACAGCTCTTGGCTTGTAATTGAAGTTAGGAAACCTTAACCTAACCTTGTAAAACTCTGTGTAAATAAAGAAAGAAAGAGAGAGAAAGAGGAGAGAGAGAGAGAGTGAGATACGTCCCAACGGTTGCCCCGGTGTCCTACCTGTCTCAAGGACAGGCACCTTACACACCCACCAACTCAAGCTGAACACAGTCATGAGGAGCCAGTCTATCAGCATCCTGTCGGCCAACATTATTGGCTTCATTACCAGTGTTGGCGAGCTCACGCACAGTTTCGTGAACACTTAACATCCCGACATGATCGCTGTTGTTGAGGCATTTTAGGACGACAGGACTAGAACCTTCCTCGCATGGGCCTGTAGGCCTGCTGCACTGTTTCTTCTTTCTTATGTTATGTAACATTTTGCTAGACTTGCTGGCTACACCTCATGGATGAGAAGAGACAGGCAAGGGCAAGGAGGAGGCGTTGCTGTGTGCTTTTCTAAAAGTGTACATGTCTAGCTTATTGATGTTGCCATTCCTATTCACCTGGAAATAATGTTCTCCAAGCTATGTATAAACACTAGTACCTCTGTACTAGCATGTGCAACGATCAGACCTCAGTATCAACAAGCAGACTCCATCAACATCCTGATGGAAAATATGGACTTGCTTCTGCTTCAACATAAAATGTTCACGCATTATAACCGTTGTTGACCTCAACCAACATGTTATACATAGGGATTTTGATGACCTTGCAGTGTTTGACGTGAAAATTTTTATTAACTTTCATACATCTCTGGCCCCTCCCTCGACCCAGTAGTGATCTATCTGGGGTCAGTGTCACTTGCCAACCCCTTGGCTATGTTGGATTATCTGACCACAGGGCTCTCTTGGCAACACTGATAATTCCAACAGAATAAAATGAAGAATCTACACGTATAGCGAATTGGAATGCTCTTCTCCAGAGTGATGTTGATAAGAATGTGTGTTCAGTGAATGCCTTCACTGAACACATCTTTAATCACCAAAAAAACACGTCCCTCACCGGCAGTATGTGACGGTGACATCAGATCAGCCTTGGTTCTTCTTTATTTAGAGGCTGCTACTGCTAAGTACAAGACTTGGAGAAGGTATAAGAGGCATCCCATTGTCTATAACAAGAACCTGCACAGGCAAGCCAGTTGGCAGATGGAAGAGGTTTAGAAGTTGGACATCTCTAGATGGGAGGCTGACACAAAAAGAAAGCTGGAGACAGGTAGAGTGGGCTCCTAACCCTGGTGGTCCATTGTCAAGGACCAACAAGGTAATAATAAGATGAACTTATGACACTTTTAAATCGGAAGGATGGAACTGTCTTTACTAGCAGTCAGGAAAACGCTGACCTCTTTGCCAAACAGTGCTGCCAATATGCAAATTTCAGATCCAGCACAGGAACCTCCTACCTCCTTTGCTAGCAGCAAGAACTGTGTCAAAGTTGTCAGTGGGACAATATGGTAGAATGAAGGGTTTCTTCTTTAATAGCTGGACCAAGAAAAGGCTGAGCGCCCAGGTAAGGTGACCTCAAGATTGTTGAGTAAATATGCAGCACCTCTAACGCGCATCTATCTGCACTGACTAGCACAGTGCGAATAGCCTTCTTTGTGGAAAGAAGCAAATGTAGCCCTTGTTAAAAAAAAAAAGAGTTGAGTGGAAATTAGCAACTACAAACCACAGTCACTCCTGTCAATCACTGGATTCTTGAGACAATAATCTTATGGCAGATAACAGCATTTTACGACTACCACTTTTTTGTGACCGTCAATATGGCTTCAGGGAAGGTCACTCTGTTGCTGATCTCTTGTTAAATCTCTCCACCATGTGGAACCATTCACTGAATGAACCGAAGGTCGTGTGTATTGGTCATTGCTCTGCTTTGTACCGAGTATGGCACCAGGGATTCTTGGCAAAACTGCAAGTACTAGGAGTTGCTGGCTCTGCACTATGCCAACTCAATGATTGCCTTCAAGGTCTTTAAGCGTAGTTCTCAACGGGACAGTGTCAACAAGACACACTATGTGTTCAAATGTTCCACGGTAGGTGTATTTGTTCAGTTGTTATGGAACGTATACTTCAATGACCTTCAACTCATCCTAGAAGAATCCCAGTGCCAGCTGTTCTAAGTTATATTAATCACCAGCTTACAGCTATATAAGCCTGCGAAAAACAGTGGGAGGTCACATTTGCTTTCAAGAGAACACAAATGATGGTCTCTAGGCACCATGATGGTAATGCTGGAACAGTAGTAAGAACAAATGGGAGAGTGTTGGTACCCGGGAATGAAGTTGATATTCTTAGCATGAAATTTGACTCCAAACTGACTATGAAAAACTAAGTTGTAAATCTTGCAAACAAAATGCCAGGAAACTTAAAGCACTTAGACGTATCTCGCATCTGCTCGATAATCTACCTACCTGGAGTCAATCTGGAGGGTGTTCCGGGGGTCAACGCTCCCACGGCCCGTCCATGACCAGGCTTCGTGGGGGATCAGGGCCTGATCAACCAGGCTGTTACTGCTGGCCGCACGTAATCCAGTGTACAAACCACAGCTCGGCTGGTTAGGTACTGACTTTAGGTATCTGTCCAACTCCGTCTTGAAAACAGCCAGGGGTTCATGGGAAGTCCTTATAAGTGATGGGACGCAGTTGACACTTATTGTGTTATCTCCCAGCGTACTCACAGCACCCATGTGTAAATTATGATGTATCTTTCGCACCTGCACTCGGAGGAGTATTGGTCAAGACACTTCAAATGGTCCTAGTTATTGAAGTGCTTGACTGTGCTTATAAGTGCAGTGGACAGTGATTTTTTTCTGTATATTTCCAAGATCTGCAATTTCATCTGCCTTGAAAGGGACCAGTAGAGTACAGCAGTATTTCAGCCTAGAGAGAACAAGTGACTTAAAGAGGATCATCACTGGCTTGGTATCCCTTGTTTTGAAAGATCACGTTATTCATCCTATCATTTTCCTAGCAGATGTGAAAATGACATTGTTGTGATCTTTGAAAGTGATTTACCCTAACATTATCACTCCCAAGTCCTTCACATTAGTTTTCCGCTCTATTGTGCAGTTAGAATTGTTTTATACTCAGATCTAGCTTTTATTTCCTAAAGTTTTCCATAGCGGAGTAATTGAAATTTGACCTCATTGAACTTCATATTGTTTTCTGTGCCCCATTTGAAGACTTGATTTATTTCCGCTTGGAGATTTGCAGTGTCCTCAATGGATGAAACTCATGCAAATTCTAGTATCTTAAGCAAAGAAACACACAGTGCTATGGTTTACATCTCTGTGTATATCGTTTGTGAGGAGGAGGAAAAGAATAGGAGCGAGTACTATACCTTGCGAGACAGTTTTTCACTGTGGCAGCCTCTGACTTAACCCTGTTTACTATTATTCGATGTGTTCTATTAGTTAGAAATTCAAAGATATATCTATCCGCTTTTCCCGTTATTCATTTATCACGCATTTTGTGCTATTACACCATGGTCGCACTTGTCGAAGGCTTTCGCAAAGACTGTGTATACTGCATCAGCCCTCCACTCCATACAAGACCATGTCAAAGTGGTCCAGTAGCCGTAAGAGGCAGCAGCAACCTGCTCTAAGCCCACGCTGCCCTAGCTTGTGCAATTGTTGGATATCCATGTTGTTGGCCATCTTGCTTTTTAGATGTGGGACGTTAGTACTGTGGGTCTATAATTCTTTGCAGTTGTTTTACTGCCATTTTGTGGCGGTAAAATAGTTGCAATTGCAACAATTCTTTTTAGTGACTCTGGGATGATCCCCGTTTCTAGCCTCCCTCTCCATAGAATATTGAAGGCACGCGAAAGGGGTTTCTTGCAGTTCTTGATGAACACGGAGTCCCACGAGTCTGAGGCTGGGGGCAGAGTGCATTGGCATATCATTAACTGTTTTTTCAAAGTCCAGTGGTGTTACGATTACGTAAGAATTTGGAGATAACATTTTGAGTCTCGGTCATAAAACATTCATTCAGATTGTCGAATGTTAGTCTGCTCACTAAACACTCAGTCATATTGAGACTTCAATATTTCACTCATGTCTTTGATGTCATTGGTGTAAGACCTCTCTCGTTTAAGCAAGGGCCCAGTAGAGGTTGCAAGATTCTGTACGAGGCACAAGGACGCTCACACTTTGAGTATGCTCCACTTTCCTGGATTGTCTGTCCTCCTCTCTTCTGCGACTTCTTGAAAGAATAGAGAACAGAACAAGACGACTCGTCTCTCACCTGGACCCAGCCTGGATAAATCTGTCATTTCAGCAGAGCCTTCAACACCAGAGGGATGTGTGTGGCCTTAGTTACGTATAAGGTAAATATTGTTAGAGTTGTACACTTGGCTCCACTCCATGGACAACGAGAAGTGAGCTTCTACACAACAAGACGGGCAGCAAACAGTAACTACACTCTGTACCCTTCTCAAGAATACCACTTCATCTAAGATCATTTATTCTTAGGATAACTCCAGGCTGGAACATGTTCATATAGCATAAGAACATCAACGAAATAAAATCAGATGACCAAATAAAATCGCTCACCTACAGGTGGCTCAACTTTATCTTATTCCCTATTTGTATGTCTCATATCAATAAAAAAAAAAGTGTTAAAATGAGCTGATTTAGATAAAAGCTCTTAGCTTGTAAATAAAGTTAGGAACCCTTAATCTGACTTTGTAAAACCCTCGTGTAAAGAGAGAGAGAGAGAGAGAGAGAGAGAGAGAGAGAGAGAGAGAGAGAGAGAGAGAGAGAGAGAGAGAGAGAAGAAGAAGAAGAGAAGAAGAAGAAGAAGAAGAAGAAGAGGAAGATCGACTGCGTGACAGATGGAAGGGCGACAAATCTCCGCCATGAAAAACAAGGTTCACTTCAGTGTTGAGAAGTGAGGTTCATTCCTGGAGGCAGAGACACAAGGCAGACAACTATTAAAGGTGATTTAATATCAGAAAACTTTTACTGAGGTTCAGGAAAATCATTGTATCTTTGATTCCAATAATTTCTGTGTCATGCCATGAAGGCACGTCTGTGGCGAAGAATAAAAACATCATAACTGAAATAATTCTTAAGAGTAAGAGTAAGACATTTTAACGACGTTTCGATCCATCAGAGATTGGATACTCGTAAAAGAACGGAACTAAACGTTATTAAGGGATCCTGCTCCAATTTATGGGATAGTGTGAAAGCTCTTGAAAGCAGATACTTTTTTAAGATCTTTAAAGCGGTACATGAGCGCCATTAGTTGTACATGAGAGCCATTAAGTTGTACATGAGCGGCATTATGTTGTACATGAGCGCCTTTAAGTTGTATAAGAGCGGCATTAAGTTGTACACGCACATCATTAAGTTGTACACGGGAGCCATTAACTTGCAGGCAACACTAGAAGAAAATGAAGAGTGTCTGAACCCACTGTCACCTTTGTAAAACCATTTAACTTCTAAACACCTTTCTACCAACAATTCACCAAACAATACCAAGAAAATAATTAGCTTATTTTAATTATTGCAATTATAACTTATGTTGTTATTAATGTTATTTGCATCACAATTCAGTTTTAATCACTTAAAACTTCCTACGTATAGAAAAATATACGTTAATTGATGTACGTAGTAAATGGAACATTACTGAATGTTTGTATATCACCATCAGTGTAATTACATTGAATTGTCACCATCAGTGTAATTACATTGAATTATCACCATCAGTGTAATTACGTTGAATATCACCATCAGTGTAATTACGTTGAATTGTAAACGTTTATCTATCTATAGATAAATCTATAGATAAATCGATCTATAGATAGATAAATGGATGGATAGATAAATAAATAGCTAGACAGATAGCTAGATAGATAAATAGATAGATCAATATTTATATACATAGATATATGGATAGATAGATGGAAATATACATAAATAGAAATGGAAAGATAGTATATGGATGGAAAGGTACACTGAGATATATATATATATATATATATATATATATATATATATATATATATATATATATATATATATATATATATATATATATATATATATATATATATATATATATATATTTATAGAAAGATGGATAGATAGATGAATACCATTCTGTCAGTTTTTATGTATTGATAGAATGTCATCTTCCCTAGTATGTACGTTCAATCGCCTGACTCATAGGTAATTTCCCTGTAAGAATAAGGTTCAGATTTTTTTTCTCCCTAGCTTGAGAGTGTGACCCCTTGTGTGTTTTCTCTCAACGGTGCTAAGAAATCTCCATCGTTATTTTTCCTTTCATCCTTTTTGTATACGCATTTTCTCGAATGGTTTTATAAACTTCTGTCTGGTTTTCACAACTTTCTATCTCCAGTCTTCTTTTTTTTCCTGACTCTTGAGTTGCCATTTTGATGTTATTTTGGTCTTTTAAAATTTTCCATGTGATTTTTATGATCTCTTCAACAGTCTAACTGCGCAGAATGAGCCGACAGCGATTAGCAGACATAGGAACGAGCCTGCAACACTTATTTCCTGGGGAAGTGTACAGTTTTAGAGCTTCACGAAATGCATTACATCAATGCCCTGGAAACCTGATTTAGGAGAGGAATTTTAGGATGACGTTTCGGTCCTTCCTGGACCACTGTCAAATCACCTGGACCATTTGATGTTGGTCCAGGAGTAACCGAAACGTCATCCTAACTTTCCTCTCCTAAGTAAGGGTTTTTGGGGAATTGTTCCAGTCACGGTAGTGTGACTTTTTATTCTGTACAGTACAACTGTACAATATTCTGTACAATTCAACCTATGCTGTGTGGCTGGTTAAGGAAGGATCTCATTTGACTTAATTAACATAGTTTCCTGGTCATAATTTGTGGTTTATAATTTTCACAAAATATATTTATCTGTCCATTTTTTTTACTATTATCACACACTTTAAAATACTCATGTTATAAATGTCACTCATTTTTATATAAAAATTCATCAACTCTCTCGTTCAGTTTTCTTAAAACAATTTGAAATTATTGTCAAATATCTGCAGGAAATGTGTCATTTTCCCTTCATTACCGAGTTCATCTTTTTTTAATAAAGTCTCAAAAACATTCGCAGTGAATGGTTTAGTTGTTTTTCACATAATTTCAAAATCTTTGGTGATATCGCGTCTGGTTCTAGTGCTTTCTTTTTTTTTTTGT
This sequence comes from Cherax destructor, assembly GCA_009830355.1. Lineage (NCBI taxonomy): Eukaryota > Metazoa > Arthropoda > Malacostraca > Decapoda > Parastacidae > Cherax > Cherax destructor. Next base: position 147,347 of record WNWK01003367.1, on the reverse strand, counting down.
TTAACTAAAGTTACTTTACACTCTCTCTCTCTCTTTCTCTTGTTGTTACAGTGATGCAGGAGGTACACCCAGGCCACCAGTGGTGCTTAACACTGACAAGTGTACAGGAGGAAAAGTGAGGTGTTAGGACACTTAATACGAAATCGTGTCGCCAATCAGGATCATTGGATTCATACCACTTTCTTGGTACGCGGAACGTCTCCTTAATATTTTAGTTGGGTACATATTTTGATCTTGCATTAATCTTGGTAAACAACACTAAGTGAACGCCAGCAGCAGCGTGCTCTCTAGTTTCTAATGTTGTGGGTTTGAGAACCTTCACAGTTGTGGCACCGGTGGTGCTTACGCTTGGAATTGAGACCTCACACCACTATGGTAGGAGGGAGACCAGGGCACGAAGTATAAGTTCTAGGTTTCCATTACGTCTGGCACTGGGTTTGTGGACTTCACAGTTTGGCACGGTGGTGCTCGGCTCGTTTGCAGTTACACACTACTGGTACTGGAGGTGGTACCAGGGCACGAAGTATAAGTTATGGTGTCTCTGATCCACTCTACTGGCACTGGTAGTGCTGCTGGTTCACACTTACTGGCACTGGTAGGTGTGCTAGTTACCACTTACTGGCACTGGTGGTGCTGCTGGTTACACACTTACTGGCACTGGTGGTGCTGCTGGTTACACACTTACTGGCACTGGTGGTGCTGCTGGTTACACACTTACTGGCACTGGTGGTGCTGCTGGTTACACACTTACTGGCACTGGTGGTGCTGCTGGTTACACACTTACTGGCACTGGTGGTGCTGCTGGTTACACACTTACTGGCACTGGTGGTGCTGCTGGTTACACACTTACTGGCACTGGTGGTGCTGCTGGTTACACACTTACTGGCACTGGTGGTGCTGCTGGTTACACACTTACTGGCACTGGTGGTGCTGCTGGTTACACACTTACTGGCACTGGTAGTGCTGCTGGTTGCACACTGGCACTGGTGGTGCTGCTGGTTACCACTTACTGGCACTGGTGGTGCTGCTGGTTACACACTTACTGGCACTGGTGGTGCTGCTGGTTACACACTTACTGGCACTAGTAGTGCTGCTGGTTGCACACTGGCACTGGTGGTGCTGCTGGTTACACACTTACTGGCACTGGTAGTGCTGCTGGTTACACACTTACTGGCACTGGTGGTGCTGCTGGTTACACACTTACTGGCACTAGGGGTACCATTAGAATTCCTGGCTTTGTGGTGCTATCTCATTTTGTTGTGCGTTGTGGTCGGGGAAGATGGATGATGAAACACGAAACTTCATTTGAGGTATTTTATATAAATTCTCTCCTGAACTTCATAAAAATTTTATCTTATGATTCATGGATTTTTGTAGCTGAAGTTAATCTTCATTTTTTTATCTCTTTCACATTTAAATTGATTTTCACAAACTTTGAAAAGAAAATCTGATATTATTTTGTTTTTAAATTCTGTTCCTAATTATTTTCTTTTCCTCTTTTTGAATATTCGTTTCTGACTTGGTCTGAATTTCCAAAAGTGACTTGGTAAACTTTCTCTATTGGCTTCAAGTTTTTTTTTCTTTTCGTGGTTTTCCAGCAGCTGTTGTTGAATAATTGCTTTTGTAAGTTGTTGCTTTTTTGGAATAAACTCTATGCTATTGCCATGTTTGTTGCAGAGCTTTTCATTATTTTGTTTAAATATTTTTATTACCATTGCAATCACCCGTAGGGGACCTATAGTGCCTGGAGACAGCATACAGTCAAGTCCGATCCAGACCAGAAGTCTGGTCGATTTCCTGGATCAAGAGCCCTTCACCGGCATCAAGGAACCAACCTGGAGGGTTTGTGTTTACATCTTTCCCATGTAAACTTATATTTTTCTTAAATAATGTTTTGTATCAGTTTAATTATATTTCTTTTAAAGTTTAGTTCATTTCATTTTATTCTTTATCTAATTGTTTCTTTCCAACTATTTTAATTTTATTCTTTATCTAATCGTTTCTTCCCAACTAAAAAAAAACATCTTCCCTTTTCGTAAATTCATTTAGCCTTTGGTTTCCAATTCCAGGCTCCAGCGTCTGATCTATTTCTTTACAACTAAAATCCCTACTTGAATTCATTGAGCTCTCCTAGATCGGCGTCTTGCTTATTTGTTTATAGTAACTGACTTACTACACCGGCTTTCCCACCTCCTGAATACTTTCCCTGGATGAGCAAAAAAAACATATGTAAGTAAGTTTTTTGTCACAGCACCTTTCCTCTCAATCCTAATAATGCCTTTGATAACCATGAACAACAACAGACGTGTCACTGAGAAAAAACAATATGGATTTTAGGTAAATTCGAGCATGTTGATTTCGAATCTGAAATCTGAATTAACCCAATACGTAATGATTTTCAGTTACAGAAAATGGAAATAAATTTTACATATATTTTGAGTTTTGCTAAGGAGCTGGCGACAAGTGAACAGCATGTACATACGTCACTCTTGCAAAATGCTCGATATTTAATCACAAATGCCTGAAAAAAATGCGTCATATATTTTCTAAGTGAACAAAATCGTTTATTTTAAGCATTATTGACGATAAGTGAAGAGCATGTAGACACCAGTTGTGCAGTCCTGCAATGTGCTTGAATTTTTGATACACTATTGCCTGACAGAAATGTATTTTTCATTAACTAAAAGTTCTGAAGTGCTGGGTTAATTCCGAGTTAAAATTTGAACACCAGCAGAGTTAATTTAATAAAATATGCATACTCGAGCCTCGGTAAAAGACGAAAAGGCTTTTTTTTTCAATTATGTACTGTTCACTAATATGTTATACTTATGATCTTCCTGGATGTTTTCAGGTCTCCATCCTTAGTTTATTCACCAGAATTCAGGGACTATGCTGAACATAATTCCACGAATGAATATTTTTTTGAAGTTCTTAAAAGCTGATCACTAATATGTCAATCGTGCATCTTGAAGATATACTGTTTAAACGTACCTCACGCGATGTGCTTGGTACTATGCTCAAATCATGGTCCTTCCTCTTCAGTTACGTCAGCTGACGCTATTCCCGAATTTGTGTTAAGTTTCCACTCTTCTTTCCACTTCTATAAGGTCTAAAATTCTTTTGGCACTCACCAATCTTGCAGGTTGCCCAGATCTTGCTGAAGCCTGTTTTCTCTCTCCTTAATTTTAACCTCATTAATTGCACATCTGCAAACAGTAATACAGAGGAGCATTTCTGCCAGTATGTTATCCACACACGTGCAAGTAGTCCGTGTGTGTGTACTCACCTAGATGTACTCACCTAGTTGTGGTTACAGGGGTCGAGTCATTGCTACTGGCTTCGCCTCTTCACTGGTCGCTACTAGCTCTCTATTCCTGTTCCATGCGCTTTATCATACCCCTTCTTAAGCTATGTATGGATCCTGCCTCCACTACATAACTTCCCAGACTATTCCACTTCCTGACAACTCTGTGACTGAAGATATACTTCCTAACATCCCTGTGATTGATCTGAGTCTTAAACTTCCAACTGTGGCCCTTTGTTGCCGAGTCCCATCTCTGGAACATTATGTCTCTGTCCACCTTGTCGATTCTTCTCAGTATTTTATATGTCGTTATCATATACCTCCTATCTCTCCTGTCCTCCAGTGTCGTCAGGTTCATTTACCTTTACCTCTCCTCGTAGGGCATGTCCCTTAGCTCCGGGACTAGTCTCGCTGCAAACCTTTGAACTTTCTCTAGTTTCTTTACGTGCTTGGCTAGGTGTGGGTTCCAAACTGGTGCTGCATGCTCCAATATGGGCCTAACGTACACAGTGTACAGGGTCCTGAACGATTCCTTATTAAGATGTCGGAATGCTGTTCTTAAGTTTGCTAGACGCCAGTATGCTGCAGCAATTATTTGGTTGATGTGCGCCTCAGGAGACGTGCCTGGTGTTATACTTACACCAAGATCTTTTTCCTTGATTGAGGTTTGTAGTCTCTGGCCCCCTAGACTGTACTCCGTCTGCGGTCTTCTTTGCCCTTCCCCAATCTTCATGACTTTGCACTTGGTGGGGTTGAATTCCAGGAGCCAATTGCTGGACCAGGATTGCAGCCTGTCCAGATCCCTTTGTAGTTCTGCCTTGTCCTCGTCCGATTGAATTCTTCTCATCAACTGATGTGTGTTTGTGTGTGTGTGTGTGTGTGTGTGTGTGTGTGTACTCACCTAGTTGTGGTTGCAGGGGTCGATTCATAGCTCCTGGCCCCGCCTCTTCACTGGCCGCTACTGGGTCACTCTCCCTGCGCCATGAGCTTTATCATACCTCTTCTTAAAGCTATGTATGGAGCCTGCCTCCACTACGTCACTTCCTAAACTTTTCCACTTCCCGACCACTCTGTGACTGAAGAAATACTTCCTAACATCTCTGTGATTCATCTGAGTCTTCAACTTCCAACTGTGTCCCCTTGTTGCTGTGTCCCATCTCTGGAACATTCTGTCTCTGTCCACTTTGTCAATTCCTCTCAGTATCTTATATGTTGTTATCATGTCCCCCCTATCTCTCCTGTCCTCCAGTGTCGTCAGGTCGATTTCCCTTAACCTCTCCTCGTAGGACATACCCCTTAGCTCCGGGAATAGTCTCGTTGCAAACCTTTGCACTTTCTCGAGCTTCTTCACGTGCTTGGCTAGGTGTGGGTTCCAAACTGGTGCTGCATACTCCAATATGGGCCTAACGTACACAGTGTACAGGGTCCTGAACGATTCTTTATTAAGATGTCGGAATGCTGTTCTTAGGTTTGCTAGGCGCCCATATGCTGCAGCAGTTAATTGGTTGATGTGCGCCTCAGGAGACGTGCCTGGTGTTTTACTCACCCCAAGGTCTTTTTCCTTGATTGAGGTTTGCAGTCTCTGGCCCCCTAGGCTGTACTCCGTTTGCGGTCTTCTTTGCCCTTCCCCAATCTCCATGACTTTGCACTTGGTGGGGTTGAACTCCAGGAGCCAATTGCTGGACAAGGTTTGCATCCTGTCCAGATCCCTTTGTAGTTCTGCCTGGTCCTCGTCCGACTGAATTCTTCTCATCAACTTCACATCATCTGCAAACAGGGACACTTCGGAGTCTATTCCTTCCGTCATGTCGTTCACAAATACCAGAAACAGCACTGGTCCCAGGACTGACCCCTGTGGAACTCCGCTCGTCACCGGCGCCCACTCTGACACCTCACCACGTACCATGACTCGCTGCTGTCTTCCTGACAGGTATTCCCTGATCCATTGTAGTGCCTTCCCTGTTACCCCTGCCTGGTCCTCCAACTTTTGCACTAATCTCTTGTGTGGAACTGTCAAACGCCTTCTTACAGTCCAAGAATATGCAATCTACCCACCCCTTTCTCTCTTGTCTTATTGCTGTCACCCTGTCGTAGAACTCCAGTAGGTTTGTGACACAGGATTTCCCGTCCCTAAAACCGTGTTGGCCGTCGTTGATACGCTCATTCCTTTCTAGGTGCTCCACCACTCTTCTGACTATCTTCTCCATGACCTTGCATGCTATACATGTCAGTGACACTGGTCTATAGTTTAGTGCTACGTTCCTGTTTCCTTTTTATAAAAATTGGAACTACATTTGCTGTCTTCCATACCTCAGGTAGTTGCCCTGTTTCGATATATGTGTTGAAGATCATTGTTAGGGGTACACATAGCTCCTCTGCTCCCTCTCTCAGGACCCATGGAGAGATGTTATCCGGCCCCATCGCCTTTGAGGTATCTAGCTCGCTTAGTAGCCTCTTCACTTCCTCCTCAGTTGTGTGTATTGTGTCCAGTACCTGATGGTGTACCCTACCTCTCCTCCTTTCTGGAGGCCCTTCCATCTCCTCTGTGAACACCTCTTTGAATCTCCTGTTGAGCTCCTCACACACTTCACGGTCATTTCTTGTGACTTCCCCTCCTACCTTCCTCAGCCTGATCACCTGGTCCTTGACTGTTGTTCTCCTCCTGATGTGGCTGTACAGCAGCTTTGGGTCAGATTTGGCTTTCGCTGCTATGTCATTCTCGTACTGTCTTTGGGCCTCCCTTCTGATCTGTGCATATTCATTTCTGGCTCTACGACTGCTCTCCTTATTCTCCAGGGTTCTTTGCCTTATGTACCTCTTCCATTCCCTTGTACACTTGGTTTTGGCTTCCCTGCACCTTTGGGTGAACCATGGGCTCATCCTGTCTTTTTCGCTTCTCCTGTTACCCTTGGGTATAAACCTCTCCTCAGCTTCCTTGCAAATTGCTGTCACATATTCCATCATCACGTCTACTGACTTCCCTGCCATCTCTCTGTCCCACTGAACTCCATGCAGGAAGTTCCTCATGCCCACATATTCACCTTTCTTGTAGTTTGGCTTCATTCGTGCAGCCCTTCCTGCTTCCCCTTCCACTTGTAACTCTACTATGTATTCGAAACTTAGAAGCATGTGATCACTGGCCCCAAGGGGGCTTTCATGTGTGATGTCCTCAATATCTGCACTACTCAGGGTGAATACTAAGTCCAGTCTCGCTGGTTCGTCCTCTCCTCTCTCTCTGGTAGTGTCCCTTACGTGTTGGTACATGAGATTTTCCAGTACCACCTCCAGCATCTTAGCCCTCCACGTTTCTTGGCCCCCATGTGGCTCTAAGTTCTCCCAATCAATTTCCCTATGGTTGAAGTCACCCATGATCAGTAGCTTCGCCCTGCTCGCACAAGCCCTTCGGGCCACTACTGCCAGTGTGTCAATCATCACTCTGTTACTCTCATCATACTCTTGCCTTGGCCTCCTGCTGTTTTGTGGTGGATTATACATCACTGCAATTACCACCTTGGGACCTCCAGACTGTTGCATTCCTACTATGTAATCCCCAGTTTCTCCTCTGTCTCCTCTCTCCAGCTCATCAAAATCCCATCGGTTTTTGATCAGCAGTGCCAGTCCTCCACCCCCTCTGTTCCCTCTGTCTTTCCTCAGGATGTGGTACCCCATTGGAAAGATGGCATCTGTTATCATACCTGTGAGCTTGGTTTCAGTGAGAGCTATTATGTCCGGTGATGCCTCTTTCACTCTTTCGTGCCACTCCTCCCACTTATTTGTTATTCCATCAGCATTGGTGTACCATACCTTCAGTTTCCTATCTAATACAGTGTTTTGGGGGGTCTGTGAGGGTGGGGTACCTGGCAGTGTACTGTGGGATTCTATAGTAGAGTGTTGGGTGTGCGCTGTGAGTGTGGGTTGTAGTTTGTGTTGGGATCGTGTGCTTGGTTGTTGGGTTGTGCTTGTTCCTGTTGCTCCGTCCTGCTCTGGTTGTCCTCTACTGATTCTGTCCTTGTCTCTCCTCCTCGCTCCTTTCGCCTTTGTGTGTGTGTGTGTACTCACCTAATTGTACTCACCTAATTGTGGTTGCAGGGGTCGATACTCAGCTCCTGGCCCCGCCTCTGCACTGTCCGCTACTGGGTCTCTGCTCTCCCTTAAAACTATGTATGGTTCCCGCCTCCACTATATCGTTCGCTAAACTATTCCACTTCCTAACTACTCTATGGCTGAAGAATTGCTTCCTAACATCCCTCTGACTCATCTGAGTCTTCAGCTTCCAGTTGTGTCCCCTTGTTTCTGTGTTTCCTCTCTGGAACATCCTGTCACTATCTACCTTGTCGATTCCCTGCAGTATTTTGTATGTCGTTATCATGTCTCCTCTAACCCTTCTGTCCTCCAGTGTTGTTAGTCCTATTTCCTCAACCTTTCTTCATAAGGCAGTCCCCTGAGTTGTGGAACTAGCCTTGTCGCAAACCTTGCACTTTCTCTAATTTCTTGACGTGCTTGACCAGGTGTGGGTTCCAGACTGGTGCTGCATACTCTAGTATGGGCCTGACGTATACGGTATACAGTGTCTTGAACGATTCCTTGTTAAGGTAACGGAACGCTAATCTTAGGTTTGCCAGTCGCCCATATGCTGCCGCGGTTATCTGGTTGATGTGTGCTTCCGGAGACGTGCTTGGTGTTATACTCACCCCAAGGTCTTTCTCCTTTGATGAGGTTTGTAGCCTTTGTCCACCTAGCCTGTACTCTGTCAGCGGTCTTCTTTGCCCTTCTCCGATCTTCATGACTTTGCATTTGGTGGGGTTAAATTCGAGAAGCCAGTTGCTAGACCAGATGTCAAGCTTGTCCAGGTCACTTTGAAGTCCTGCTTGGTCTTCATCCGATGTGATTCTCCTCATTAATTTCACATCATCTGCGAAAAGAGACACTTCTGAGTCTATCCCATCCGTCATGTCATTCACATATAGCAAGAATAGCACTGGTCCTAGGACTGACCCCTGCGGTACACCGCTCGTCACAGGCGCCCACTGTGATACCTCATCACGCACCATGACCATGTGTGTGTGTGTATGTGTGTGTGTATGTGTGTGTATGTGTGTGTGTGTGTTTGCGTGTTGGGGAGGTGGTGAGGGAATATATATGTCAACCTTTAATTAGTGTGGCAATAAAGAGATCCTTCCTGGGATTCACCCAGTGGTGTGTTAAGTTAACGGGAGAGTGAGCAGTGTTGCTGGCAAGCCTCCAGGAGTGCTGGTAGGCAGCCTCATCTCCCGTCCAGTTACCACATGGCTCTAACAGCTGACTCATCCTCTTTGTCTTTCCTTACAAACTTACCAAGACTTTATGAAGCCCATGAAGAATTTATCGCTCTCGCTACGCCGATAACGTTTCATGTATTTTATTCGGCAGTCCGACTCAACCTTAAAAAAAAGACAACAGATTAAGACAAAGTTGATATTTATTCGGCATGGAAAATAATTTTACCAGCTGGCAGCTTACAGTGGCCACGATGGGGTTCTCCGCTGAGCAGTTATTGACGTCACTCCAAACTAGTTTTTGTCGCCTCAGTAAAGTTTAGTCTATGAATGCTCGGTACAGTGAACTTTTTCTCCACTACACCATGCTATTATTGGAACATGTACATGCACAAGTGAAAACGAGTCTGCATACTCAGAGCAACGACACACAGTCGTGTGTGCGCGCGCGCTCACCTAATTGCGGTTGCAGGGGTCGATTCATAGTTTCTGGTCTCGCCTCTTCACTGGTCGCTACTAGGTACACTCTCTCCCTGTCCACGAGCTTTATCATACCGCTTCTTAAAGCTATGTATGGGTCCTTCACTACATCACTCTCCAGATTGTTCCACTTCCTGACAACTCTATAGCTGAAGAAATACTTCCTAACATCCCTGTAACTTTTCTGATTTTCAATTTCCAGCTGTGACCCCTTGTTGCTGTGTCACATCTCTGAAATATTCTGTCCCTATCCACCTTATCAATTCCTCTCAGTATTTTATATGTTACCATGCCCCCTATCCCTTCCGTCTTCCAGTGGTGTCAGGTTGAGTTCCCTTAACCTTTTCTCGTAGGACAAACCCCTCAACTCCTGAACTAGTATTGTTATGAATGACTCCTTACTTAGATGTAGAAACGCTGTTCTCAGGTTTGCTAGGCAACCGTATGCTGCAGCAGTTATTTGGTTGATGTGCGCCTCAGATGTGCTCGGTATGATGCTCACCCGAAGATCCTTTTCCTTGAGTAAGTATTGCACTCTCTGACCTCCTCGACTGTACTCCGTCTGTGGTCTCCTTTGTCCTGCACCAAGCTCCATAACTTTGCACTTGATGGGGTTAAATTCCAAGAACAATTTGTCGGACCAGGCTTGCAGCCTCTCCAAATCCCTTGTAGGCTTACCTGATTCTCCTCATTAGTTTCAGATCGTCTGCAAACAGGGACACTTCTGACTATCCCTTCCGTCATGCCATTCACATATACAAGAAACAGCAACGGACCTAGGACTGACCCTTGTAGAACCCCACTCGACACATGCACCCACTCTGACACCTCGTTATTATATCCCTCCTATCTCTCCTGTCCTCCAGTGTCGTCATGTCGATTTCCCTTAACCTCTCCCTTCCCTTAACCTGTACTCACCTAATTGTACTCACCTAATTGTACTCACCTAATTGTGGTTGCAGGGGTCGAGACTCAGCTCCTGGCCCCGCCTCTTCGCTGTCCGCTACTGGGTCTCTGCTCTCCCTGCTCCATGAGCTTTATCATACCTCGTCTTAAAACTATGTATGGTACCTGCCTCCACTATATCTTTCTCTAGACTATTCCACTTCCTGACTACTCTATGGCTGAAGAAATGCTTCCTAACCTCCCTTTGACTCATCTGAGTCTTCAGCTTCCAGTTGTGTCCCCTTGTTTCTGTGTTCCCTCTCTGGAATATCTTGTCACTGTCTACCTTGTCGATTCCCCGCAGTATTTTGTATGTCGTTATCATGTCTCCTCTGACCCTTCTTTCCTCCAGTGTTGTTAGTCCTATTTCCCTCAACCTTTCCTCATAGGACTGTGTGTGTGTGTATGTGTGTGTGTGTGTTGGGGAGGTGGTGAGGGAATATATATGTCAACCTCCTATTCCTGTCTGCTCCTCTAGTTTTTCAGTCTGTTGTATGATACTGTGTCGAAAGTCTTCTTATAGTTCAAGAAGATGCAGTCTACCCATCCCTCTTTCTTCTGTCTTACTTCTGTTACCTTGTCATAGAACTCCAATAGGTTTGTGATGCAGGATTTCCCTTCCCTGAAGCTGTGCTGGTTGTCATGTATTAGTTCAAATCCGTCCTAGGTGCTCCACCACTTTTCCTGATAAACTTGTATTGCATGATAAACTTTACATGCAATACATGTCAGCAACACTGGTCTGTATTTTAGTGCAGCTTGTTTGTCTCCTTTCTTAAAAATTGGGACTACATTTGCTGTCTTCCACACCTCGGGCAGTTGCCCTGTTTCATTAAGTTTATTGAAGATTGTTGTTAATAGCACACACATGCATCTGCTCCCTTTCTCAGGACCCAAGGAGAGATATTATCTGGGCCCATTGCCTTCAAGGTATCTATTTCCCTAGCAGTTTTTTTACCTCCTTCTTGGTTGGGTGCAGTATGTCCAACACTAGCTGGTGCACCCTTCCACGTCGGTTTGCTGCGAGCCTCTCTGTCTCCACTGTGAATACCTCCCTGAATATTGAGCTGCACTCTTCACATACTTCCTGGTGAGCTCCCCTCCCTCCTTCCTCAACCTGATTACCTGAACCTTGACTGTTATTTTCCTCCTGATGTGGCTGTATAACAACTTTGGGTCATATTTGGCTTTTGATGCTATGTCATTCTCATATTGACACTTATCCATGCATATTCATTTCTGGCTCTTCGGCTCAACTCCGTTTTCCTGAGTCCTTTATCTTCTATTCTTTTTCCATATTCTAGCTTTGGCCTCTCCACCCTTCCTGATAAACCAGGGGCTCACTCTGGTCTTCCCATTGTTTATGTTGCGCTTTGGTACGAACTTCTTCACTGCCTCCCTGCATTTTGTGGTCACGTCTTTCCCTCTAGCTTGCTTGACCTCTGCACCTCATTTAGGAATTGTCTCAAACTTGTGTAGTCCCCTTTTTGGAAGTTTGGTTTCTCCCGTCCTTCTCATGCTGTTTTACTCTCCATTGTTAACTCTACTATGTATTCGAAATTCAAGACCGTGTGGTCACTAGCCCTTAAAGGCCTTTCGTGTGTGATATTTTCTATGTGTGAACTGCTCAAGGTGAATACGAGGTCTAGCCTTGCTAGTTCGTCGTGTCCTCTCTCTCTCTCTCTCTCTCTGGTTGTGTCCTTAACATATTGGTACATGAAGTTTTCTAGTACTGCCTCCAACATCTTGGTTCTCCACGTATTTTGTTCCCCATATGGCTCCAGATTCCCCAGTCAATATTCTTATGGTTGAAATTCCCCATGATGAGTAACTTTGCCCTGCTCATGTGGGCCCTTCTGGCAACCTCGGCTAGTGTATCCACCATCACTCTGTTGCTCTTATCATGAGTGTGTATGTGTGTGTGTGTGTGTGTGTGTGTGTTTTTTTTTGCCTGGTCACCTTTCGTGGAAAACTCCACGTGGTCTTCATAAAGGCTAGAGTTGCCAGACCCGGGCAGACTATCAGGGGATTAGCACTTCGTCTCCATCTTCCAGGATGGAAACTGGAGACTCAGTTCCAGGATAACGCAAGGGGAAAGATTGTGAGTAATACATAGTTGCTCAGAGTTGTTTTAGCATCCTTTCCGCGTCTCTGCTTCAAGATTACGAAGTTCTGTCATCAGGGTTTTTGTTTATACCATAAACAGTACGAGTCCCAAAACTCACTTTGGAGGAAATTCACTAATTACTCTCACCCATCATAATCATTCATCCCAAGTAATTACTTTCGTGTTCTATTCAAGTATTTCTTTATCCATTTCAGTACGTTTCTTCTTACCCCAGCTTGTCTGTGTAACATTCAAGGCAGCCTTTATGTAGTTCACGGTATCAGAAGCCATCTTACAGTGCAAGATGGCTTCTATTTCCTGCTTCTGCTTTATTTCCTGCTTCTGTTCTGTTATTCAATGTGCCTCAAGGAAGTTAAAATAGTATGACCAGCCATTTCTTAAATATTACAGCAGAGAGGGAAATAAATTGTGCCCTTTGTGATTATAGCTTGAACCTTGGCACATATTGGGAATATACGTGAATCAGCCTTTATTGTTATGGTCATTTTATATTTACTCTCTGAAGTCTGCTTTTTTTGGAAATGTGGTGACCAAAAACATTGTTTTAGTCATATCTCATCAATGGTCAGTCGTATCAGTGGTGAGTTGCATCAATGGTCAGTCGTATCAGTGGTGAGTTGTATCAATGGTCAGTCGTATCAGTGGTAAGTTGTATCAATGGTCAGTCGTATCAGTGGTAAGTTGTATCAATGGTCAGTCGTATCAGTGGTAAGTTGTATCAATGGTCAGTCGTATCAGTGGTGAGTTGTATCAATGGTCAGTCGTATCAGTGGTGAGTTGTATCAATGGTCAGTCGTATCAGTGGTAAGTTGTATCAATGGTCAGTCGTATCAGTGGTAAGTTGTATCAATGGTCAGTCGTATCAGTGGTAAGTTGTATCAATGGTCAGTCGTATCAGTGGTAAGTTGTATCAATGGTCAGTCGTATCAGTGGTGAGTTGTATCAATGGTCAGTCGTATCAGTGGTGAGTTGTATCAATGGTCAGTCGTATCAGTGGTGAGTTGTATCAATGGTCAGTCGTATCAGTGGTAAGTTGTATCAATGGTCAGTCGTATCAGTGGTAAGTTGTATCAATGGTCAGTCGTATCAGTGGTAAGTTGTATCAATGGTCAGTCGTATCAGTGGTAGATTGTATCAATGGTCAGTCGTATCAGTGGTAAGTTGTATCAATGGTCAGTCGTATCAGTGGTGAGTTGTATCAATGGTCAGTCGTATCAGTGGTGAGTTGTATCAATGGTCAGTCGTATCAGTGGTGAGTTGTATCAATGGTCAGTCGTATCAGTGGTAGTTGTATCAATGGTCAGTCGTATCAGTGGTAAGTTGTATCAATGGTCAGTCGTATCAGTGGTAAGTTGTATCAATGGTCAGTCGTATCAGTGGTAAGTTGTATCAATGGTCAGTCGTATCAGTGGTAAGTTGTAACAATGGTCAGTCGTATCAGTGGTAAGTTGTATCAATGGTCAGTCGTATCAGTGGTAAGTTGTATCAATGGTCAGTCGTATCAGTGGTAAGTTGTATCAATGGTCAGTCGTATCAGTGGTAAGTTGTATCAATGGTCAGTCGTATCAGTGGTAAGTTGTAACAATGGTCAGTCGTATCAGTGGTAAGTTGTATCAATGGTCAGTCGTATCAGTGGTGAGTTGCATCAATGGTAAGTCGTATCAGTGGTAAGTTGTATCAATGGTTCGTCGTATCAGTGGTAAGCTGTATCAATGGTTAGTCGTATCAGTGGTAAGTTGTATCAATGGTTAGTCGTATCAGTGTAAGTTGTATCAATGTTCAGTCGTATCAGTGGTAAGTTGTATCAACGGCCAGTCATTCCAACGGTCAAGAAATGAACTCCACTACTTGAAGATGTTCGTCACTCTGTCGTTAAATTTAACAATTTGGTCACAAAAGAAGGATTTAATGTGCTGAATATTTTTAAATATATTAAGATGATAAAAAAACTCGTTGATGGAGGTTTAATTACGTTTAATGCAACTATTTTTCACAGGGAAAATAAACATGAACTATTTAAACAAAATTAATTTGGATTGGATACTTTTTTCCCGTCAGTACAAAACAAGCACATATACACAGTGGCGCACTGACGAGCATGTTTCCGACACTTTCACTGACCTTTGCAACTTTCCTTGCAACCACATCGTATTAGTTCCCTGCAGTCTTGTGTAGCTTCTCTTAGTGCCATCCAGTAAATGTTCCAGTCACCCCCGAACCTCTTCTACACACATTCACTTGGCCAAGGAAACTAAAGAGTGGCTATCATCATTTTCAGCCTGGTAGGCGGGTCTTTGGATATGTTGAATGAGCGCAGCCTGGCCAGGAGGCAGACCATCAATACTTCTACCTTTCTGTGTATAAATTTGCTTCTTCTCCTTATTATCATGTTGCTTGCTGCTGGTTCTCTCATATATCAAGCAGACAAATCGGTTGTGTTGTCGGTGGGTTTGATCTACAAGCTAAGGTACATAATGCAGACGTGACGTCTCCAAAAGCATTCCAGTCGACTCACTCCAAAAAAGACACCGTGTCACCCAGTAAATGTATGGAACTTTGGCAGGACAATACACGGATCAGGACCCAAAGCTTTTATCTCATGAGTGGAAAGGTAGCGGAAGTTCTTCCCAACACCAAATGCAACTCACAGTTCATTATAACTTAGCCACTGTGGTGATGTTATGGTCAGAACTACAATAGCCATATCAACTGTTCGTATTAGTACTTTGTTATACTGTGCTCCATCGCGAGGCCTGGTTATGGACGGGGCCGAGGGGGCGTTGACCCCCGGAACCCCCTCCAGGTAAGCATAAGTTATGTGGAGTAAGATGCGAGTGTCTGCCTCTTTATGGGAGCATGGAGCCAGTCCCTTGACATCTTATGTGGAGTTGCACAAAGAACATTTGGTTTTGTATGTGTTGATGATTTGCATGTCACTGTCAAGGCTTGCAGCATGTTGACAGTAACACCATCATCAAGAATGGCAACCTGCACTTCAGAACAAGAGAAAGTTTCTTTAACTTGAACGAGTTCTGATGCATTATTCAGCTCATGGACTTAGTCAAAAGCCATGGCGAGAATGCATGCTTTGATTTATTCACAAAAAAATATGCCTTTCATGGTTTCTTCATAGACGTTTGGATGGCACATTTAAGTTAAACAAATCACGCAAGTGACCTGGAATCCATCTTACATACCGAGTATGTTCCAGAGCCTCCACATAAAGCTGGATGTCTCGTTCTTGTATCGCTTTCACATAAATCATTACAGTTATCTCCAGCTGGAGGATATATCTTTGTGCCGGACTGAAGAAGCCACCTGTTGGCGACAAGCTTCCACAATAATGATTAAAAAATTACACACTTTTGCAACATTTGCTAAAGTGTCGGTTTTGTAAACTATGTACATAATATCAGAAACGCAACTAGGGTCATACCTCACCCTTTCAGCAAAATGGCGCCCCCGTTGCTATCTTAAAAGTCATTATAGACCTGCTGCTGAAGTACATTGAGAATACTGGCAGTGATATAATCAACTCTTCAAGTGCGTGTCATATGGGATGCTTTTATAATGCATCTGCTTCTCCAGAGATGATAACACCAGCCTGAGAAGGTCTCCAATCCACCTACATTCATCCATAAGATTTCAAAATGTTATCAGAACAGCAATTTCAATATGCAGGTCCACAAATATTACAATAAACTGATCCTTATGTCGTTATAACTTTTATTTTCCTATGTTCTGGTTATCTGAGTATTTTACTTAGCCAGTGCGTAGAGTGCCTGGTCACATGTTAAGCATGGCACCTCTCCTTGATTAAAGAGTTAAACTGAGTAATGAATCGTGGCTACTATCATGACATGTCTCAGAAAAAAGAGGAAACAGGGATGTGTTTGAGAAATCGCCATCCATTAAAGGTGCTTCTTGACCACTTGCATGACACTGTTCAACATGTGTTTCAAATGCTGGAGCCAACCATATTAATTTTCCATGATTGTGATTGTCCGATCTCCTCATTTTAAGTATTACGGAGGGTATTTTAGAATATATGTGTATAAAAAAACGCTCCCTATATAATGACAGTTCACGGGTTTTGTTCTGAAACCAGACCCATATTAGTCCTGAAGAGAAGCCAGGACAGAACAGGAGCAGGAGAGGTGTGTATGTGGCAGTACTGGAAGAGCGGCGGTTTTGGTGTTTGTGTGCATAGGAGGGTGATTTTGGGTAATATGCCATAGGTTGTTTTAATAATTTTTGTATTTACTCTCCTGATATTTCCTTAAGGCCCTAGTGTATGCAGGTGCCTGTGTAGTGGAGAGTAAAGATAAAAATGTTTTGCCTGTAAGCTTAGTGGCCGGCAGACGGGAGGGGAAGTATCAGATCCCCACTGTTTATATGTGTTAACTCGTACCTCTGTACTAGTGAGTTACTGTGTAATATGTAGAGAGTTTGTTGTATGCTGTATATGTAAGTTTACTATTAATATAGTTATGTTTTTGTACGTTTACTTATAATAAATATAAGCTTGGCCCTAGATTTGTTAATTTTCTTTAATATTTTACATGCCCCTAGACAGGCTTTTAACCCCTAGGCGCCAGTATTTATTTATACGTAATGTAACAACTACGTTATATTAAGTTATCTGGTTGCTTGAAACCCAACGACAACTACAGTTGTTGTAAAGAGTCAGTCTTTCAGCTGAAGAGGTCAGATGATTTGTTTTCATATCGTTCTGATGACAGACCATTCTGACCATTTTTTATAAGACACCAAATACACGATCATATGAAATACACGATCATATGAAATACACGATCATATGAAATACACGATCATATGAAATACACGATCATATGAAATACACGATCATATGAAATACACGATCATATGAAATACACGATCATATGAAATACACGATCATATGAAATACACGATCATATGAAATACACGATCATATGAAATACACGATCATATGAAATACACGATCATATGAAATACACGATCATATGAAATACACGATCATATGAAATACACGATCATATGAAATACACGATCATATGAAATACACGATCATATGAAATACACGATCATATGAAATACACGATCATATGAAATACACGATCATATGAAATGCTTATCCCTTGATCATATAACTTGTCTACAAGCTCACTTCCATGCTTTTGTGTAAATCAAAATACCAAAGAATATTTACAAGAAAAGATGTTTCTCGTTCGCTGTTGTGGTTAGTTATTCTTAAAACATCGCACAAAAAGAATTGTGCACTAGTAACTGTGCATTAGTTAGAACCTGTTGTGGCATTTGTGATGAGTTACTGAAATATAATAGCAACCTCTGCAAAGATACGCTGGCACAGATTCGTCTTGGAATTTGTTTCCAAATGAGCCGTTGAACTAATTGTTTATATTTACAATGTATCTCCTTAATATATCAGTAACTCTTGCAAGATGAACAGCATCATTGTCTTCTAATATCTTCATTAAGAAGGAGTAATATATCTCGGATTTGTTTTGGCCTTCCATATCGGGAAAGTAGGCAAAAAAATTATTTGTTAGAATCTTGGAATGAACACGCTATAATGAGTCAGTTCCTGATTGTTGCAGCCAGATTCTGTACATATTGCATACGTCACCATCGTCAAGGTTTGGTGTAGTTATTGTTCATGGCAAAAAAATGAAGCCTACTGCAGCCCACTACAAGGTCGACAATTGTCTTGTTGCTTGTTTCCTTCGTATCACGTTTGGATTAAGTTGGACAAGGTAAAAAAAGCTGACTTTGCACAAACAATACCTGGTTCAGTCTGTTTCAAGACATTGGTTTGTTGTGTCAGGTAGTAAAAGATTCACCACCTTACAAATTTTCTCTGTTGTCGAACAGATCCACATGAAATCAAACAAGAAGTCTACTATTATTTTTTTTAAACCATGTGTGTGTGTGTTTACCTGGTCTCGTGGTGGATCAAGGTCAGATCAACCAGGCTGTTGCTACTGGCCGCACTCAAACTGACGTACGAACCTCAGCCCGGCTGGTCAGGTACTGAATTTAGGTGTCTGTCCATTGACTTCTTGAAGACAGCCAGGGGTCTAGTGGTAATTCCCCTTATGTATGCTGGGAGGCAGTTGAACAGTCTTGGGCCCCGGACACTTACTGTGTTCTCTCTCAGTGTCTGCCTGTTCCTACTAAATATTGTCTCTCCATGTGAAGCTTCTCCAGTTCTCGCTCCCATTCAAGTTTTATTTTTTATTTACATCATTTAAACATTTACACTTCATTTTTTCTGAATTTCCCTTAATAAGGGAGAGTCGCTTCACATAAAACAGTACCTCCTGCAGAGTTCCCTGGTGACCTGTAGCTTCCTTCATCCTGCAGAGTTCCCTGGTGACCTGTAGCGTCCTTCATCCTGCAGAGTTCCCTGGTGACCTGTAGCTTCCTTCATCCTGCAGAGTTCCCTGGTGACCTGTAGCTTCCTTCATCCTGCAGAGTTCCCTGGTGACCTGTAGCTTCCTTCATCCTGCAGAGTTACCTTGTGACCTGTAGCTTCCTTCAACAGAACACTGGCAGTGACAGCAGCAGAACTCTGGCAGTGAAAGCAGCAGAACACTGGCAGTGAGAGCAGCAGAACTCTGGCAGTGAGAGCAGCAGAACACTGGCAGTGAGAGCAGCAGAACACTGGCAGTGAGAGCAGCAGAACACTGGCAGTGAGATCAGCAGAACACTGGCAGTGAGAGCAGCAGAACACTGGCAGTGAGAGCAGCAGAACACTGGCAGTGAGAGCAGCAGAACACTGGCAGTGAGAGCAGCAGAACTCTGGCAGTGAGAGCAGCAGAACTCTGGCAGTGAGAGCAGCAGAACACTGGCAGTGAGATCAGCAGAACACTGGCAGTGAGAGCAGCAGAACACTGGCAGTGAGAGCAGCAGAACACTGGCAGTAAGAGCAGCAGAACTCTGGCAGAGAGAGCAGCAGAACACTGGCAGTGAGAGCAGCAGAACACTGGTAGTGAGAGCAGCAGAACACTGGCAGTGAGAGCAGCAGAACACTGGCAGTGAGAGCAGCAGAACACTGGCAGTGAGAGCAGCAGAACACTGACAGTGAGAGCAGCAGAACACTGGCAGTGAGAGCAGCAGAACACTGGCAGTGAGAGCAGCAGAACACTGGCAGTGAGAGCAGCAGAACACTGACAGTGAGAGCAGCAGAACACTGGTAGTGAGAGCAGTAGAACACTGGCAGTGAGAGCAGCAGAACACTGGCAGTGAGAGCAGCAGAACACTGGCAGTGAGAGCAGCAGAACACTGGCAGTGAGAGCAGCAGAACACTAGCAGTGAAAGCAGCAGAACACTGGCAGTGAAAGCAGCAGAACACTGGCAGTGAGAGCAGCAGACCACTGGCAGTGACAGCAGCAGAGCACTGGCAGTGAAAGCAGCAGAACACTGGCAGTGAAAGCAGCAGAACACTGGCAGTGAAAGCAGCAGAACACTGGCAGTGACAGCAGCAGAACACTGGCAGTGACAGCAGCAGAACACTGGCAGTGAAAGCAGCAGAGCACTGGCAGTGAAAGCAGCAGAACACTGGCAGTGACAGCAGCAGAACACTGGTAGTGAGAGCAGTAGAACACTGGCAGTGAGAGCAGCAGAACACTGGCAGTGAGAGCAGCAGAACTCTGGCAGTGAGAGCAGCAGAACTCTGGCAGTGAGAGCAGCAGAACACTGGCAGTGAGCGCAGCAGAACACTGGCAGTGAGAGCATCAGAACACTGGCAGTGAGATCAGCAGAACACTGGCAGTGAGAGCAGCAGAACACTGGCAGTGAAAGCAGCAGAACACTGGCAGTGAAAGCAGCAGAACACTGGCAGTGAGAGCAGCAGAACACTGGCAGTGAGTGAGAGCAGCAGAACACTGGCAGTGAGAGCAGCAGAACACTGGCAGTGAGTGAGAGCAGCAGAACACTGGCAGTGAGAGCAGCAGAACACTGGCAGTGAAAGCAGCAGAACACTGGCAGTGAAGCAGCAGAACACTGGCAGTGAGAGCAGCAGAACACTGGCAGTGAAGCAGCAGAACACTGGCAGTGAAGCAGCAGAACTCTGGCAGTGAGAGCAGCAGAACACTGGCAGTGAGAGCAGCAGAACACTGGCAGTGAGAGCAGCAGAACACTGGCAGTGAGAGCAGCAGAACACTGGCAGTGAGAGCAGCAGAACTCTGGCAGTGAGAGCAGCAGAACACTGGCAGTGAGAGCAGCAGAACACTGGCAGTGAGAGCAGCAGAACACTGGCAGTGAGGAGCAGCAGAACACTGGCAGTGAGAGCAGCAGAACACTGGCAGTGAAGCAGCAGAACACTGGCAGTGAGGAGCAGCAGAACACTGGCAGTGAGAGCAGCAGAACACTGGCAGTGAAGCAGCAGAACACTGGCAGTGAGAGCAGCAGAACACTGGCAGTGAAGCAGCAGAACACTGGCAGTGAAGCAGCAGAACTCTGGCAGTGAGGCAGCAGAACCTGGCAGTGAGAGCAGCAGAACATCTGGCAGTGAGAGCAGCAGAACACTGGCAGTGAGAGCAGCAGAACACTGGCAGTGAGAGCAGCAGAACACTGGCAGTGAGAGCAGCAGAACACTGGCAGTGAGAGCAGCAGAACACTGGCAGTGAGAGCAGCAGAACACTGGCAGTGAGAGCAGCAGAACACTGGCAGTGAAAGCAGCAGAACACTGGCAGTGAAAGCAGCAGAACACTGGCAGTGAGAGCAGCAGAACACTGGCAGTGACAGCAGCAGAACACTGGCAGTGAAGCAGCAGAACACTGGCAGTGAAAGCAGCAGAACCTGGCAGTGAAGCAGCAGAACACTGGCAGTGAAGCAGCAGAACTCTGGCAGTGAAAGCAGCAGAACACTGGCAGTGAAGCAGCAGAACACTGGCAGTGAGAGCAGCAGAACACTGGCAGTGAAGCAGCAGAACACTGGCAGTGAAAGCAGCAGAACACTGGCAGTGAAAGCAGCAGAACACTGGCAGTGAAGCAGCAGAACACTGGCAGTGAAGCAGCAGAACACTGGCAGTGAGAGCAGCAGAACACTGGCAGTGAGAGCAGTAGAGCACTGGCAGTGAGAGCAGCAGAACACTGGCAGTGACAGCAGCAGAACACTTTCAGTGAGGGAAGCAGAACACTTTCAGTGAGGGAAGCAGAACACTGGCAGTGACAGCAGCTGAACACTGGCAGTGAAAGCAGCAGAACAATGGCAGTGAAAGCAACAGAACAATGGCAGTGAAAGCAACAGAACAATGGCAGTGACAGCAGCAGAACACTGGCAGTGAGAGCAGCAGAACACTGGCAGTGTATAAAACCAAGATTCCTTCTAACGAACTAACGTTATTGACTAAGCAGAAGACTGGAGGGGGACTCAAACCATTGTTGACTCGTATATTTGGCCCGGTCTGTGACTGGCAGCATTCTTCCATTGTAAAAAGTTTAAGTTTATCCTTACGTACCGAATAGAGTGCTAGCAAGGGATAGATTATTGCCGTGTTCTTCACCCCTTGTGGCAAAGGCCTTGTAACCACACTCGCAAAAACAAAAAATGTAAAACACACAAAAAAAGGATATCTATAGATTTCGGTTTCATTTAGTGACCCTCTTCAGCTGGCAGTATATATCCAATCACAACTATCCCATCACTGGCCTTTCCCAGCACACACTTGGCCCACCAAGCACCTGGCCTAGCACACATCTGACATCTGATCCAGCACAAAACTGGCTCAGCAGACATCTAGTCCAGCATACATGTAGCTGAGCACACATCTCGCCCAGCGTACATCTGGCCACTCTCACACGTGGCAAAACACATACCCAGCCCACCTGATCCAACACACATGTAGCCCAGAACACACCTGACTCAGCACACAGTTGGACCAGCACACACCTGTCACATCTACTCTAATGTTATCTTGTTTCTTGTTTGCTAGTAAAGGTGACTGCGATATCACGCTGTTAGGTTACCTCTAATAACTAATTATTTTTACAACTCATACGTAGTCTTTTTAAAAATTATTTACTTATATATAAAAAAAACAGTGAAAGAAGAAACAAGAAGAGCAAAAGTGGACGGTATTTTTCACTCTTCGCAATTTCGCATATATATATGAGTTACATTGATGATGTTAAGTTTAGGTTTAGTCTCGGCTCTCTTGGTTCGTTTGTCGTGTACTTTGTTCCACGGACAAGACAGTGCATCGCTAGGTAATTTGAGAGACATTAGAGCTGCTTGGTGGTAGTACTTGACCATTGTAGTACTTGACCATTGTCCAGGATGCGACCCACAGCGGTCGACTAACGCCCAGGTACCTTATTACTGAAGATGAACAGGGGCAGTAGGTGTTTACCTGGAGTTTACCTGGAGAGTGTTCCGGGGGTCAACGCCCCCGCGGCCCGGTCTGTGACCAGGCCTCATTAAAGTAAGGAGACTCGCCCATTATGTCTCGACCTGCCCAGGAGCTAGAGATATCTTTTCACACTATGAGAGCAAACATCAAGACGAACAGAAATAGGATCTGCAGCTTGTCAGAAATCTCCCAGTTATACTCGAGGCATTTTAAAAGGACTGGTCAGCAGAACTTTCAATATATGTCTTAATTCTTTCCCATTGTTTGCTTTTTAATCCCTATTTTTAGCTTGTTATGTGTCAGTGATCCAGATGTTACGACGCCACACAGTTTGATATTACTCAATATCACTTTGGCCCAACCAACCATGCAACCAAGTCAGTTATACGACTGCACATTTGACAGTTAAAGATACAGATAAGTTTTAGGTATGTCAGGAAGTATTTCGTTAGCTTATGGGTGGTCAGAAAGTGTTATGACCTGGTGGAGAACAAGCTCCATGCATACTTTATAGAACAGGTATGACAGGGCCCACGAGGCTAGGAGAGAGTGAACCTAGCATGCATGAAGTCGAGAGGCAGGACCAGGAGCTGAGACCCTTGCAAATATATATATATATATATATATATATATATATATATATATATATATATATATATATATATATATATAAGAGAGAGAGAGAGAGAGAGAGATAGATAGATGAGCACATACAGTATGAGTAAGTACACATCTCGCTTCTTCATTCCATTCTCGACACTCCTTTGCATCTTCTCTGTTGTTCTTATTATGCCTAGTCATGCTTTCCTCTCTCTCTCTCTCTCTCTCTCTCTCTCTCTCTCTCTCTCTCTACACACACTTCCACTCCCACTCCTTCCTAGATCACTGGGTTTTCTTTGCTCGTTGTCAGTGTGTACAGTGCTGCAGTATTCAACTTGAGATATCACTAGGCTAACCCCTTTCACTCGACCTTAGTATGACGCTAATTAAGAACTCTCTCACATTTACAGCTTTCCAGGTTCGCTGTCTCCCGTGTTCGTGTTCTGAGAGGAACACCTTAGACGACAAAACATTATCCTCTCCTCTTGCCTCAAAACAAAAAACTTATCGCGCAACAGTACTATGATCACACAACAGTACTATAATCACACAACAGTACTATAATCACACAACAGTACTATGATCACACAACAGTACTATGATCACACAACAGTACTATGATCACACAACAGTACTATGATCACACAACAGTACTATAATCACACAACAGTACTATAATCACACAACAGTACTATGATCACACAACAGTACTATGATCACACAACAGTACTATGATCACACAACAGTACTATGATCACACAACAGTACTATAATCACACAACAGTACTATAATCACACAACAGTACTATAATCACACAACAGTACTATGATCACACAACAGTACTTAAATAAACCTGGTCAGTTATTTTTAGATCAACCTTGACTCATCGACCCCAGTTCCCTCTTACATTTCCACACTCCTTCCTCCTCCACCCTCAACAACCACCACCACACTGCCACATCTCCCCCTACCCTGAAATTACCCCCATCACCTCTCCCCCACTGCGTCCACGCATAATCACCACCTCTTCCCCACCCGGCCTCTAATCCACCCTCCCTGCCTCCTGCTCATTGTGAAGCAATGCACTATACAGTGCTCTTGGTGGCGGTGGTGAAAGGTGTCTGTTTTTAGTAGCGTGTTGGTGTGTTGTGGTTTGGCTGACACTGAATGATGTTGTTAATGTAGGAGTGGTGGTATGGGTGAGCTGTGAAGGTCGTGTTAGTGATGAAATTGTTGCTGTTTGGGGTGCAAGTATTATTGTTATTTTAGATAGATGATGGCTTCGGGTGAGAAACTGAAGCTCTTGTTAACGTATAGGCTTAATGACCCAGGTATCGTCGAAGAGTCCTTAAACTAACAAATTAACTAATTGTATTGTGAATTATTATTATTATTAAGTGGGACTTAAGTCACAGTAGGTCGCAGGACTGTAACTCCCTCGATGCCCACTTCATCATCGCTCACACAAAAAGCTATACCTGACATTAAATTAATAATTACAATATTAAACATTAAGACCAATAATGGTAAATTGCAAAATAATGTGGACTGTATATGATTAGGCTGGGTACACAAAAGAAATTTGTATTACCATTTTCCATTTAATTACTGTAGATGGATCACACCACAACACCTGCCTAACACCTACACCCTACACTGGTCAGTTAGAGATCTAAATGCAAGGACTAATGGCGCACTTCCCTGTAAGTGATGTTTGTATTCCTTATCTTCCGCAATGCCATCACATGTAATTCTTGAGGTCCCGCGAGTTTCCTGTCCCAGTTGTTCAGCAGGGGAAATAAACACTGGTTTCTAATTACAAACTCAAGCCGAAACTCCCCAATTTGGCTCAGAAGACGTCGGATTATTAGCAGAATTTTCCACGACAACCAGTGTTCACAAATTACAAATGGCGTCTCCTATTTTTCTGCCCTTGTTGCCGAATTGTAGGGGTTTACTATACTATTTATCTCAATTCTTCATCAGGAAGATGTCAGCAATTTCTAAATTATGGACTGAGGCAGATATACATCAACTGACCTTCGAGAATGCCTGATTACTTCGCACAATTCAGACCAGAGTTCACACATTAAATTCAAGATGGCGTCCTCTGGCACATCACTCCCCTGGCTGTTCTGCATCCCCCCCCCTCACTCGAAATTTCTCGAAGGGTCCAAATAGCATCACATTTTAATAAACAATTATTTTATTCATTTATATGTTCTACATTCAGGAAATTATGTAAAAAAATCCACAAACTGGTAATTGTTTGTGTTATTTCTGCTGAGGCAGTTGGTAGAAGTGTTTCCAATACACTCAGTAATATTTGTTGCTATCAATTTTAACGCTGAGGTGAAGAGGCATCAGAGAGGCTCTTCGCCAGAATTCCTCAAAACAGTCAGGAGAAAAGTAAAGTTTACTAGAGAGTAAATTCCTCCTGATGTACGGTCGTCATTCTCTTTTTTTTTGGTACTCGGCAGATGAATTTCTATTCATCGTTTGTTTTGAATTTTACATAAATGATCAAATTTTGCCTACTGTGTTGATGGAATTTTTCCTCGACAGCAGCAATTGTTATGATGGGAGTGCTGTTTGAGCAGAGTGCTTCAGTAATGTTCTTAATGGTTGCAGTGTGAAACTTAATTGTCTTGTGAATTTTGGGAGTCCATGAAGCAACGAGTGTTGCAGACAGTGTGATCTCACAATTACTCATCTCAGCTTATTAGAGTGATCAATTTTTGCTTTAAGTTAAACCTTTCGAGAAAGGGGCATTCTTTTTATCATACCCAACCTCTATCTCTCTCTCTCTTCCATACATTATATATATATATATATATATATATATATATATATATATATATATATATATATATATATATATATATATATGTCGTGCCGAATAGGTAAAACTTGCGATTTTGGCTTAATAGCAACGCTCTTCTTGCCGAATAAAGGCAAGCGAAAATTTGTGTATGCAATTATTTCTCAAAAATCATCCTGAACCTAACGAAAGAAATGGACTTCATTGTGTTTGTTTATTATTAAGTTATTGTAAACTAATCTAAAATATATTTAGTTGGATTAGGCTAAATTAAATTACGCTTGTTATAATAAGGTTAGGTACGTTTTCTAAGGTTCTTTTGGCACATAATTATTAATTTTTACATTAACATAAATGAAAAAATATATCTTTAAACGAATAAGAGAAAAATTTAGAAAGGACTTCTGCACTTCAACCACTTATATCAACAACAACAAAAACTAAAATTCGACATCTCTTATCACACAAGATAATTTTTTGTCGTTAGACAAAAATTGCTCCAAATGCTGAATGATAGACTATTTTAAGACAGAAAGTGAACTTAGCGAAATTAGTTTTCATTTATCAAACACTAGTGCTCCTAGGAGTGTTCCCTCCATCACACATACTAGTACTCCCTCCAAAACACAGCCGTATGCCCTTCATTTCACACTAGCACTCCCTCCATCACACACTCTAACTCCATTACATACTAGTGGCTATCACACACAATAGTGATCCCTCAGTCACACTCCAGTGATCCCTCAGTCACACTCCAGTGATCCCTCAGTCACACTCCAGTGATCCCTCAGTCACACTCCAGTGATCCAGCCATCACACTCCAGTGATCCAGCCATCACACTCCAGTGATCCAGCCATCACACTCCAGTGATCCAGCCATCACACTCCAGTGATCCAGCCATCACACTCCAGTGATCCAGCCATCACACTCCAGTGATCCAGCCATCACACTCCAGTGATCCAGCCATCACACTCCAGTGATCCAGCCATCACACTCAGTGATCCAGCCATCACCTCCAGTGATCCAGCCATCACACTCCAGTGATCCAGCCATCACACTCCAGTGATCCAGCCATCACACTCCAGTGATCCAGCCATCACACTCCAGTGATCCAGCCATCACACTCCAGTGATCCAGCCATCACACTCAGTGATCCAGCCATCACACTCCAGTGATCCAGCCATCACACTCCAGTGATCCAGCCATCACACTCCAGTGATCCAGCCATCACACTCCAGTGATCCAGCCATCACACTCCAGTGATCCAGCCATCACACTCCAGTGATCCAGCCATCACACTCCAGTGATCCAGCCATCCACTCCAGTGATCCAGCCATACACTCAGTGATCCAGCATCACACTCCATATACACACTCCAGTGATCCAGCCATCACACTCCAGTGATCCAGCCATCACACTCCAGTGATCCAGCCATCACACTCCAGTGATCCAGCCATCACACTCCAGTGATCCAGCCATCACACTCCAGTGATCCAGCCATCACACTCCAGTGATCCAGCCATCACACTCCAGTGATCCAGCCATCACACTCCAGTGATCCAGCCATCACACTCCAGTGATCCAGCCATCACTCCAGTGATCCAGCCATCACACTCCAGTGATCCAGCCATCACACTCCAGTGATCCAGCCATCACACTCCAGTGATCCAGCCATCACACTCCAGTGATCCAGCCATCACACTCCAGTGATCCAGCCATCACACTCCAGTGATCCAGCCATCACACTCCAGTGATCCAGCCATCACACCAGTGATCCAGCCATCACACTCCAGTGATCCACCATCACACTCAGTGATCCATCCATCACACTCCAGTGATCCATCCATCACACCCAGTGATCCATCCATCACACTCCAGTGATCCATCCATCACACTCCAGTTTATCCATCCATCACACTCAGTTGATCCATCCATCACACTCCAGTGATCCACCCATCACACTCCAGTGATCCAGCCATCACACTCCAGTGATCCAGCCATCACACTCCAGTGATCCAGCCATCACACTCCAGTGATCCAGCCATCACACTCCAGTGATCCAGCCATCACACTCCAGTGATCCAGCCATCACACTCCAGTGATCCAGCCATCACACTCCAGTGATCCAGCCATCACACTCCAGTGATCCAGCCATCACACTCCAGTGATCCATCCATCACACTCCAGTTGATCCATCCATCACACTCCAGTGATCCATCCATCACACTCCAGTGATCCATCCATCACACTCCAGTGTTCCATCCATCACACTCCAGTTGATCCATCCATCACACTCCAGTTGATCCATCCATCACACTCCAGTGATCCACCCATCACACTCCAGTGATCCATCCATCACACTCCAGTGATCCATCCATCACACTCCAGTGTTCGTGCGAGTGTTTCAACACTGTCACTGTTGGTACCAGGCTGCCACACCTGGCACCTGCAGTAAGGCTTCAGAGAGCGGAGCAGGTTGATCATCACCTTGACCTGGAAAGCCAGTGTTGGTGCCCCTGCTATTGTGGCAGCAAGGCCAGCCAGTGTTGGTGCCCCTGCTATTGGGGCAGCAAGGGCAGCCAGTGTTGGTGCCCCTGCTATTGTGGCAGCAAGGGCAGCCAGTGTTGGTGCCCCTGCTATTGTGGCAGCAAGGGCAGCCAGTGTTGGTGCCCCTGCTATTGTGGCAGCAAGGGCAGCCAGTGTTGGTGCCCCTGCTATTGTGGCAGAAAGGGCAGCCAGTGCTGCTGTGACTGTGACAGGGAAGGCAGCCAGTGCTACTGTTACTGTGACAGGGAAGGCAGCCAGTGCAGCCGCCACTGTTATTGCTGCAGTAAGAGCAGCCAGTCCTCATGCTCCTGCTGTTGCCACTTCTCAGACCAATCCTGCAGGTTGTCCTGATTTATTTCTAATCTTTCCTGGTCAACTCGCATTTGTATTGTCCTCATTAGTTTCACATCGTCTAAGAAAAGGAATAGCTCTGACTTCATTTCCTCTGCCATGCCGTTTACATACACAAGAAACAGTACTGATCAAAATACTGACTCTTGCTGAACCCCATTCGTCAAACTCTCCCATTCCAACACCTCCTCTCTGAAAATAACTTCCCGTTTCCTTCCTGTTAAGTGTTCTTTGATCCAGTGTAGTGTTTTCCGTTATTTCTGTCTGTTATTTGAACATTTATTCCGGTGTCTTTTTGGGTACTGTAGCGAACGTATTCTTGCAGTCCAAAATTATATACTGTCGACTCGTACCTCTTTCTCCAGCCTAATTTTTGTTACTTTGTCATAGAACCCTGGCAGATTTGTGAGACAGGATTTACCTTCTCGAAAACCGTGCTGGTTGTTGTTTATGAATCCACTCCTTTTCAGGTGCTCCACTTCACTTTTGAAAAATTTCTGCATAATTTTACTCACTATGCATATTAGTGACATTGGCCTGTTTAATTCACTGCCATCTGCCTTCCCCTTTTTTTAAAAAATTGGCACTACCTTCAATATTTTCCAAACCTCTTGCAGCTGCCCTTTTTCAATTAACTTGCTGAAGATTGCTACAAGTGGTTCACAGTTCCTGTGCTCCCTTAAGGAGAACCCATGGAGAGATGTTGTCTGGTCTCATTACTTTGAAGGGGTTTAGCTCGCTCAGCAATTTCTTCACCTCTCCTTCCATAGTTTGTGTCCAGTCTTGCTGGTGCACTCTACCTCTGAGTCTCTGGCATTGTTTATGGTTGTACATCAACTCTGGCTCAGATTTGGCAGTTTATGCCATGTCATTCTCGGTTATCATTCAGCACCTCTTCTTACTCATGCGTATTCGTTTCTGGCTCTTTAACTTGCTTCTCTATGCTCTGGCATTTCTTTATTTTTTTCCATACTCTTACACTTTCAGCTTTTTGCCTTCCTGTGCTTCTAGGTGAACTTTAGACCCTCTCTTCTTTCCTGGGTTATTTCTGCTTTTGGGCATGAATTTATCTTTCTCCTGGCTCTATCCAGGTTCATACTCCATTATTTCACTTACTGCCTTTCTGTCAAGGTCTCTTTCCTACGACACTTTGCTAAGTAAATGACTCATACCATCATAGTCACCTCTTTTGAATTAAGGTTTTTTTCCCTTCATGTTCTGTTCCTCTCCACGTACATTTCCACAAGGTATTCAAACTTCAGCACTGCGTTGTGCCTAGCACCAAGATTCCTTTCATATCCAGAGTCATTTGGGGTGAACACAAGCTCCAGCCATGCTGCTTCGTCACCTACCTTGTTCTTTTGTTCTTGACATGCTGACTCTCGAAGTTGTTCATCGCCACCTCCAACAACTTAGCTCGCCAGGTTTACAATACCCAACGTAACTCCATAATTTCCCTATTTCCTTATTTATTGAAGTGTTCCTGCTTTTGTGTGTACCAATGCCCTATTGCTGTTATCATATTCCTGTCTTGGTCTTCTACTGTTTAGTGGTGGATTGTACACCACTGATTTAATCCTCCACTACTGAGTAACCCTATTATGTAGTCATTAGGCTCCTCTCCATTTATTCTACTCATCTCTTCAAAAATCTATTAGTTCGTGATCAGCAATGTTTCGCATGTACTTTCTCATTATCTGATATCCTTCTGGAAAGACTGCATCAGTTATTCCCTCTGTGAGCTTGATCCGTGTTATTGTTATAATGTCTGGGGATACCTCCACTATCCATTCTTCCATTCCATCACTCATATTCATTATCTCATCTGCACTGGAATACCACACTGTCATTTCTATTACTGTGGTCGAGTTTTTGGGATCTTGTTCTCCTGGTTCTTGCCTATGTGTCAGGGAAGAAATGGGTAAAGGTAAGAGTGAGGGTAAGGGCTGGCTGTAGGGGTGAATCTAGCAGTGGGAGGGGTTGGGACAGTGGGAGTGGGTTATGGAGGTGGCTAGGGAAGGTGGGGGAAAAAGAGGGAATGGTGTTAGAATGGCGGTGGTTTTGGGAAAACACCCTGCGCAGGTAGTGGTTAGAAATGGGGTTGTAGATGAGGAATGATAGGGGTAGCCTATGGCTTTTCATCAATTATGTTTGAGAGGAAAGAGTGGATGGGAACTGAAGGATTATTTCTGGCTAAGCTTGGTGTTCCCGGTGAGGCAGAGCATCCACATGGTGACGATGATGAGTATCCTGTCCTCGGGCTGAAGAGCTTCTGCGCCTGTAATTGAATTCACTAGTTCTCAGTCCTGTTTTTGACTGTTTCTCTTTCCCACCCTCAGCTGTGCCCTCTCTTCTGGTGTTCTGTCCCAGTCGAGGTACAACTAATAATACCTGTCTATCCCCTCAACAGTGATTTCCACCTCAAGACATTTCTGATACAAGGGTTAGTTTTACGGGCGTATATTTTTTCCTTGCGTACTTCCAATACCTCTAAAAAAATTCACCATGTTACATATTTCCTTTCATTCACTCCCAATCTCTTTTCTTGCATGTTTGCAGGTGTGCTTGTATATAACACACACACACATTATATATATATATATATATATATATATATATATATATATATATATATATATATATATATATATATATATATATATATATATATATATATATATATGTCGTGCCGATTAGGTAAAACTGGTGAATTAGCAAGAACTCATCTAAAATTAAGTCCTTTCTAAAATTTTCCTTATACATTTAAAGATATATATTTTTCAATTATGTTAATGTAAGAATTTAAAATTTTGTACCAAGAGAAACTTTGAAAACCTACCTAACCTTATTACAACAAGCGCAATTTAATTTAGCCTAACCCAACTAAATATATTTTAGATACGTTAACAATAGTTTAATAATAAACAAACACAATGAAATATATTTTTCGTTATGTTCAGAATGATTTTGGCGAAATTATTGCATACACAAATTTTCGCTTGTCTTATATGGTAAGGTGAGCGTTGCTATTTAAGCCAAAATCGCAAGTTTTACCTAATCGGCACGAAAATATATATATATATATATATATATATATATATATATATATATATATATATATATATATATATATATACTATATGCTCATCCAGCTCCTCAGAGCTGGAGCGCGTGCCCAAAATACAGCAGGAATTACCCTCTGAACAGCAGCGCTGAGTAGCTGGAACAGGAAACTAGCTGCCCTGGGATCCCTAGTTACCCTGTTGAGTCTTTTGCCTAGCTCCTTGAGGAACTTAGATGCACTCTTTTTTCCCATGGGCCAAGGGTCTCCGAGCCTATGGGAACGAACATATAATGATAGGAAAGTTCAACGTATTTTCTAGACTTTTGGGACTCCCTGAAGGTGGCAGCTGCTCCTCCTTCCCTGGTGCATTAGATATAGGCATCAACCAGTGTAGATGCACATGTATAGACCCACACCACCTGCTTCCCGTCTGTCAAGGCTTGAAGAGTGATACCATCTGGGCACTTTTGGTTACCATTCGATCTGAATAGTTGGTGTGGCTCTCTTATTGCTGGGCATCCACCTGTTGCACAGTCCTGTTGATGATGTTACTACCCTCTTCATGCCTTGCAGCACCAATGCAGATGGTCTGTGGATCGAGACATGTGCCAAGGGAGGAGTTGGGAACAGCCAATAGAATGTCCCCCGAATGAGGAGCTTTCACTGCAAGAAGGTGGGCTCTATCCTTCCCCAACACACACTGAAGCATTGTCGCATCTATATTCTCCACTAATGGGCCATCCTAGTGTGACTGTTTGTCGTTATTGGGGAAGGGGGCGTAGGTTTTGTTTCAGAGTACATTAGAATATATATGGCTTAAATAGCAATGCTTTTCTTGCCAAATAAGGCAAGCAAAAATTGGTGTATCCAGTAATTTCGCAAAAAATCATTCTAAACCTAACCAAAAAAAATATATTACATTGTGTTTGTTTATTAATAAATTATTGTAAACTTATTTAAAATATATTTAGTTGGATTAGGCTAAATTAAATTACGAATTCTCTGCGTTATATTCACACCACACATTGCCCTCAGACATGACATCTCTACTGCCTCCAGCCTTCTCCTTGTTGCAACATTCACAACCCATGCATCACACCCATACAAGAGCGTTGGTATAACTATACTCTCATACATTCCCCTCTTTGCTTTCATGGATAAAGTTATTTGTCTCCACAGACTTCTCAGTGCATCACTCACTTTTTTCCACTCGTTAATTCTATGATTCACCTCATCCTTCACAGACCCATCTGCTGACACGTCAACTCCCATATATTTGAACACATTCACCTTCTCTATTCTCTCTTCCTTCAATCTGATATCCAATCTTACATTACCTATTTTTTTGTTATCCTCATCACTTTACTCTTTCCTATATTCACTTTTAATTTCCTTTTTACATACCCTACCAAACTCATCAACCAACCTCTGAAACTTCTCTTCAGAATCTCCCAAAAGCACAGTGTCATCAGCAAAGAGCAACTATGACAACTCCCACTTTGCCAACACCCAAACATTCACTTTTCTTACAACGCCATCTATAAATATATTGAACAACCATGGTGACATCACACATCCCTATCTAAGACCTACTTTTACTAATCTCCCTCTCGCCTACATATTCTAACCTGAGCCTCACTATCCTCGTGAAAACTTTTCACCGCTTTCAATAACCTACCTCCTATTCCATACATTTGCAACATCTGGCACATTGTTTCCCTATCCACCCTATCATATGTCTTTTCCAAATCCATAAATGCCACAAAAGCCATTTTACCCTTATCTAAATACTGTTCACCTATATGTTTCACTGCAAACACTTGGTCTACACACCCCTATCCTTCCTAAAGCCTCCTTGTTCATATATCCTGCTCTCCATCTTACTCTTAATTCTTTCAGTAATAACTACCATACACTTTACCAGGTATATACAACAGACTTATTCCCCTATAATTTTTACTCTCTTTTGTGCTCTTTGTCTTTATACAAAGGAAATATGCATGCTCTCTGCCAGTCCCTAGGTACCTTACCCACTTCCATACATTTATTTAATAAAAACATTAACCACTCCAAAACTATATCCCCACCTGCTTTTAACATTTCTATCTTTATCCCATCAATCCCAGCTGCTTTGCCCCCTTTCATTCTACTCACTGCCCCACACACTTTCCCCACACTAACCACTGGTTCTTCCTAACTCCTGCAAGATGTTATTCCTCCTTGCCTTATACACGAAATCACAGCTTCCCTATCTTCATCAACTTTTAACAATTCCCAAAATATTCTCTCCATCTTCCCAATAGCTCTAACTCTCCATTTAATAACTTAATAACTCTCCTCTCCTATTTTTATTAAATAAATCCATTCATTCCCTAGGCTTTCTCAACTTATTAATCTCACTCCAAAACTTCTTATTCTCAACAAAATTTGTTGATAACATCTCCCCACCCTCTCATATGCTCTCTTCTTACATTGCTTCACCACTTTAACCTCTCTTTTTCTCTTCATATACTCCTCTCTCCTTGCA
This sequence comes from Cherax destructor, assembly GCA_009830355.1. Taxonomy (NCBI): domain Eukaryota; kingdom Metazoa; phylum Arthropoda; class Malacostraca; order Decapoda; family Parastacidae; genus Cherax; species Cherax destructor. The sequence continues at coordinate 112,945 of WNWK01003367.1, read as the reverse complement.
TCACTTCTAATTTGTAAAAACTTCTCATATGCAAACTTTTTCTCTCTTACTACTCTCTTTACATCATCATTCCACCAGTCACTCTCCTTCCCTCCCGCACCCACTTTTCTATAACCACAAACTTCTGCTGAACACTCTAGCACTATATTCTTAAACTTACCCCATACCTCTTCTACCCCACTGATTATACTCTCACTAGCCCATCTGTCCTCCAACAGTTGTTTATATTTTACCCTAACTGCCTCCTCCCTTAGTTTATACACTTTTACCTCTCTCTTACTTGCTGTTGCCATTTTATTTTTGTCCCATCTACCTTTTACTCTCACTGTAGCTACAAATAAAAAGTGATCTGATATATATGTGGCCCCTCTATATACATGTACATCCTGAAGTTTACCCAACAGTCTTATCTACCAATACGTAGTCCAACAAACTACTGTCATTTCGCCCTACATCATATCTTGTATACTTATTTATCCTCTTTTTCTTAAAATATGTGTTACCTATAACTAAACCTCTTTCTATACAAAGTTCAATCAAATGCTCCCATTATCATTTACACCTGGCACCTCAAACTTACTTAACACACCTCTCTAAACGCTTCTCCTACTTTAGCATTTAGGTCCCTACCACAATTCTCTCACTTGCTCAAAGTTCCACACACTCTTAACATCTCCCAAACTCTTCCCCTAACTCCTCTCTTCTCCAGGTGCATACACACTTATTATGACCCACTTTTCACATCGACCCTTATTTTAATCCACATAATCCTTGAATTTATACATTTATATTCCCTCTTATCCTTCCATAACTGATCCTTTAACATTATTGCTACCCCTTCCTTTGCTCTAACTCTCTCAGATACTCCTGACTTAATCCCATTTATATCTCCCCAATGAAACTCCCCTATCCCCTTCAGCTTTATTTCGCTTAGGGCCAGGACATCCAACTTCTTTTCATTCATAACATTAGTAATCATCTCTTCCTTATCATCCGCACTACATCCACGCACATTCAAACATCCCAATTTTATAAAGTTTTTATTTTCTTTGTTTTTAGTAATGTATTCAGGAGAAGGGATCTGGAGATCGCTGAAGAGCTTGGCGAAAGTGATCACAAATCCATTACTTTTAGCATTACCTGGGAATACGAGAATAATGATAATACGGTAAGTCCATGATTTTCGTTCTGCCGATTATAATGGGAACTAGATTACCCCTCTCTAATCTCGACTGGGGTAATCTAGTTAATAATTTTATTGACGATGATCATACTTACAATTACGAAGGAATCTGCGTTTATAATTTTTTTAATAATGTACAACGTGCTCAGAGTATATATATATATATTCCCCAAAGAGAAATTAGGACAAATAATAATGATCCCAAATGGGTTAACATGAGGCTAAAGCATTTACTAAGAAAGAAAAAGAGTTATTTATAGGCGTATCAAAAGAGGAGAGATTAACCTTATTGACCAATATGTTCAGTTTAAAAGAGAAGTGAAAAGGGAGATTAAAAAGATAAACGTGACTATGAAATTAGAGTTGCTAATGAATCTAAGACTAATCCAAAAGGGTTCTTTCAAGCGTCCAGGACGAAGGTGAGGGATAAGGTAGGACCTCTGAAAATTGGGAATGGACAGCTGACGGATAACGAACTGGAAATGTGTTCTCTATTTAATGATTATTTTTTGTCAGTCTTTACACAAAAAGACGTAAATGAGATTCCAGAAATTATCAATTATTCAGTTCCTGAAGAATTCAAATTAGCTAATGTTACTGTCACGAGGGATATGGTTATCAAACACATAGATAAACTGAAGCAAAATAAGTCACCGGGACCCGACGAGTTGTTTTTCAGGGTACTTAAAGAATGCAAGATGGAACTTAGTCAGCCATTAACGAATGTGTTTAATACGTCCATCCTAACTGGTGTTGTGCCAGAGATGTGGAAGATAGCTAATGTAGTTCCTATATTCAAATCAGGGGATAAGTCAATTCCATCAAATTACCGTCCAATAAGCCTCACGTCTATAGTAGGCAAATTATTAGAATCAATTATAGATGATATTATTAGAAGTCATCTTGAAGAGCATAATTTGATTAATGAATCTTAGCATGGGTTCACGAGAGGTCGTTCCTGCCTAACAAATTTACTGACGTTCTTCAAATGTTCCTCAAATGTTTTATTTGAGGCAGTAGACAGTGATAAATAATATGATATTGTTTATTTGGATTTCAGTAAAGCCTTCGATAGAGTAATTCACAAAAGACTGAAGAAAAGTGGCATCTCATGGTATAGGAGGAAAAGTTCTAGCATGGATATAGGCGTGGCTTACCAACAGAAAGCAGAGTGTTTCCATTAATGGGGTCAAATCTGAATGGGGACTGGTCACTAGTGGCGTTCCAAAAGGATCAGTTTTAGCCCCATTGTTGTTCATAATTTACATTAATGACCTTGATGAAGGAATTACAAGCGACATGAGCAAATTTGTTGATGATACAAAAATAGGCCGTATGATTCATTCTGAGGAGGATACCAGTGAACTCCAGAAGGATTTGCACAAATTAATGTCTTGGTCTGAAAAGTGGCAGATGAAGTTCAATGTGGACAAGTGTAAAGTCCTAGTCATTGGAATGAAAATAACCCTCGAAGTTATAAACTAAGTGAAGTAGAGCTTGATCATACAGAATGTGAAAAGGACTTAGCTTTAGATTTCTGCTTACCATGACTCCTAAGATAACAGTGCCTAAGTGTGCGCAATAAGGCTAACAGATTACTAGGATTTATTTCAAGAAGTATAAGCAACAGAAGTCCAAAAGTTATTTTACAGCTCTATTCATCACTAGTGAGACCTCATTTGGATTATGCCGCTCAGTTTTGGTCTCCTTACTACAGGTTGGATATAGATTCGTTGGAGAACATATAGAGAAGAATGACTAAAATGATTTACTGTATAAGGAATCTCCCGTATGAAGATAGACTTAGAGCCACGAATCTTCACTCTCTGGAGAAATGAGGGGAGATATCATCGAAGTCTATAAGTAGATGATGGGCATAAACAAAGAAGATACTAATAAAATACTGAGGATATCGAACAAGGTAAGAACCAGAAATAACGGATTTAAGTTAGATAAATTTAGATTTAGAAAGGACATAGGTAAGTACTGGTTTTCAAACAGAGTTGTGGATGCATGGAACAATCTTCCGAGTAGGTGATAGAGGCTAGGACCTTGGGTGGCTTTAAAAAGAGATTGGACAACTATATGAGTGGGAGGGGCTGGGTTTGATTGGTGTCGTGGATAAGGGAGCAAATTCCTGGGTAGCTTTGGGTAGTGGTAGTTTTGATAAAGACTTCCTTGTATGGGCCAGTAGGCCTTCTGCAGTGTTCCTCCATTCTTATGTTCTTATATATATATATATATATATATATATATATATATATATATATATATATATATTTCAGGAAAGGACAAAGCTCGTCTCCTAGGGTGAAGGCACCACACTCAGGAGATTTCCTTCTAGCTGTTCCCAATTCCTCTCTGGGGACTCGACTCGACCCACAGGCCATTCGGATTGGTGTTGCTCTTCGCTAGCCGCCCCCATACTCACCGAACATAGTGTATTTGCGGCAGGGCGACGGCTGATCAATTCGGACTTCATGGTCTGTGTGTCACACATCAGAAGGAAGTATGCTAGACATGAGGAGGTCAACGACATCATAAAGAGAAGCCTCGTTACGGCCGTGGCCAGCTCAACGAGAACCCCAAGTGCAGAGGTCTGATGGAAGTCAAAAGCGTCCTGATGGAGCCACTATGCTACCCTGGAAGGATGGTAAGCAGATTGCTTGGGACTACACCTGTGCTGTCACAATGGCAGACACCTACTTGCCATACTCCGTAGCCGAAGGGGGTGGAGCTGCCAGCCACAGGGAGACCCAGAAGACTCGCAAATATGCTATAACTTAATCCCAATAGGGTTGGAGACCCTTGGAGCATGGGGCAAGTGTGCTCTAAAGTTTCTCAAAGAGCTGGGTGAGAAACTCATCATAGAAACCAGGGACCACAGGGCGACCAGCTTCCACTTTCAGAGACTCAGTGTGGCGATCCAGAGGGAAAATGCCTGCAGCGATCTGAGAGACGCGGCCCACTGCCGGGGAGCTTGACGAAGTATTTGACATGTAGCTCTGAGTTGTTATCAATGTTGTTTTACTCCCTATTGTATTCTTGTCAATGTATTTTGTAAATGTATTTTGTCTTGAAATAAAGTTTGTATAAAAGATCGGGTGGTAGGGGAAGTGGAATATTCAAATGGCTTCAGAAGAAATCTAATATTCTTCCTGAAGCCTTTCTCATTCTCAGGCAATGTCCCACAATTTACACCAGAAGTGGACCCCATCCATTATGTATATATAATATATATATATATATATATATATATATATATATAAGATGGGTCCACCTCTGAACAAATTGGGACCCATTCCTCGAAGTGGATAAAACTTCAAGGAAGAATTTGGATTTCTTCTGATATATATATATATATATATATATATATATATATAGGATATGTGTGTGTTTTGGTTGTTTGTGTGTTGTGTTTAAGTGTGGCAATTATGAGTGGTGGTGTGTTGTGATTGTGTGTGTGGATAGTGAGTTTTAGTTTTATGTGATTTTATGATATTTTATTGCAAATAGGTAATTTCTGTAATTTTATTGATAATTATATTCTATATAATATTTTATTAAAATATGGGATGTGTTTGAGATTTTAAAAAATTAGGGTATCCATGTATATTTTAAGATATATGGAATTCTATGAATATTTTAATGAAATAAGGGTAATTTCTTGAAATTTATTGAAAATATGGGATATTCTATGAAGAATTCAAATAAAAATATGGAGTAGTCTATGAAGAATTTAACGAAAATAAGGGGAATTCCACGAATATTTTAATAAAAATGTGGGATTATCACGAGCACAGGTGTAGTCTTGCGGCACACCTGGTTGTAGAGCGATAACCACGGTAGAAATGAGGACCGAGCGGTGAGTAAATGCTTTTATATATACATATATATATATATATTTCCTTCACCAAACAACAAGCAATATACAAATAACCCTCACATAGAAGAAGGACTCCACGAATCCTTTCCAGTCTGACCTGGACCATTTACAAAGTCACCCTAACAAAAAGGAGAGGAGGAAGTATATATAGGTCAGCAGACATTGTTTGTGAGACTTTGTAAATTGTCCAAGTCGGACCGAAGCGTAGTCGTAAGCTCCTCCTTGCGGGTTATTTGTGTATTGTTCCAGTCACGGTATTGTGCCTTTTTTTTATTTAACAAGCAATTATGTGTACAATATTTACAAAGGATATGTAGAAAAGGCAATTCTCAAGCAAGAGACACGGTGAGAACTGCCTTCGATCAGACGTGGAGATAAGTCTGCCAATGTTGATTCAGGAGTCTCCGAGTCTCCAGCATCGTTTCCTTGTGATTGGCTGGTTGAACTAAGGTGCTAGCATAATAGTGTGTTCCACTCATACCCTTAGCATCTGGTTCACTAGTCGAGAGGGTATGTCTATTTGGGTGTGTGACATACGCCGAAAAGTGTAACACTCGTAGCATGCCACAGGGGTAATTTAGAATATTTAATGGAAATATGGTATAATCTATGAATATTAAAATGAAATATGGGATATTCTATGGGACGTATTATTTATAAGAGTTTTTAGAATATAAGAGTTTTTACTATGTAATGTATATTAAAATTTTGTGTATTATATGTGTGGAGGGTTCTTGATTCAAGGAAATAGAGTTAGATGTGTTATTAGTATTATGTTTTGGGGAGTAGAAGTTTGGGTTATCATTGTGTGGTAGTGGGAGAGATAGGTAGGTGTGTGTTGTGTGTGTGTGTTTGTGTGTGTGAGTACTCACCTAGTTGTACTCGCCTAGTTGTGGTTGCAGGGGTCGAGTCACAGCTCCTGGCCCAGCCTCTTCATTGGCCGCTACTCGGTCACTCTACCCGTTCCATGAGCTTTATCATACCTCTCCTTAAAGCTATGTATGGATCCTGCATCCACTACATCATTTCCCAGACTATTCCACTTCCTGACAACTCTGTGACTGAAGAAATACTTCCTAACAACCCTGTGGTTCATCTGAGTTTGTGTGTGCGTGCGTGCGTGTGTGTGTGTGTGTGTGTGTGTGTGTGTGTGTGTGTGACTATCTGTATTGGCTGGTAGGGATGTGTATAAAACACTTCAGTGTCTAGATATTCACATGAATAAATGACAAAAGGTCGAAAATAGTGTTTCATTTGTATGGTAACCCTCTAAATACCCCTATGACTAAATTAAATAAGATCGATAATAGTGTGATTTGAATAAAACCAGGGAGTAGTCTCTCTAAGTATTCCTAATATCGCGTTAGCTAGAGCGCATTGACACCATAGTGGAGGTTACTGGAGACGAGCCAGGGAAGGGGAACAGTGTGGGAGGATGGTGGGGGAGTGGGGAGGGAGGTTTGGGGGAGTGGGGAGGGAGGTTTGAGGGAGTGGGGGAGGGAGGGTTTGAGGGAGTGGGGGAGGGAGGGTTTGAGGAAGTGGGGGAGGAACATATGAAAACATTGAAGTCACTATATAAATAACAAAAAAGGCACAATACCGTGACTGGAACAATACACATACAACCCGCACATATAAAAAAGAGAGGAGCTTACGACGACGTTTCGGTCCGACTTGGACCATTTACTATGGTGTGAGGCGAGGGGTGGCGGAGGGCGGTGAGTCTTGGTCTTAGGTGGGCTCTTGATCCGAATGCGTTAAATAAAGAAGTCCGACAATATTTATTTGTAACGCTCTTAACAGGATATTATTCTGCAAATTTTATGGAATTTACCAACTTTATTTGTAATAATAAGGTTATTTAACTTTAAAATTCTAGTTGTTGTTGTTGTTGTAGGTTCGCCGGTCTTGTCGCCGGTCTTGTCGCCGCCCGGGTCGCCGCCCGGGTGTGTTGTATAAAGATGATAGAGGGAGATAAGGGGATAATCTCCCTGGGATGGTTGGTGGGGGGGAACGTTATTATTGCCTCACGCATTACATCTTAGTGTGATCCAAGGTGTTGGAGCGTGGTGAGGAAATGTTGTGGGTTAAAGAGGAACTCGGAGGGGGATTATGTAGGTGGGGAGGTGAGGGGGAGGGGGAATGGGGGTGATGGAGGGGGTGGTGGAGGAAGTGTGATGGAGGAGGTAGGGTGTAGGAGGTGATGGAGGGAGGGGAGGCTTGGTGTTAGGTGGGAATCTTGATACAAGGAACAGGAGCATGGGTGATCCTGGAGGCTTAGAGGGAGGTGAGGGAGGTTCTTGATCAGAGAAACTGGGTTAGGTTTGTCCAGGTGGAGGGGAGGTTAGAGGAGGGTATGGGAGGAGGCTGAGGGGAATACTGAGATGAGAGGGGTAGGAGACGGGGAGGTGTTGCAGGTGGTAGGGGAGGGAAGTCTGAGGGGCGGGAGTGGGTGATGGAGGGTTGGGGGAGGTTAGTCTTGATCTTAGTGAACCTGGGTAACCAGGTTATTGCATTGAGATTCCCAGGTCACCTCACTGAGGCACTCAGGTCACCTCACTGAGGTACTCAGGTAACCTCACTGAGGTACCCAGGTCACCTCATTAAGGTCCCTTCAGTAAAGTCCCCAGGTCAACTCAGTGAGGTGCCCAGGTCACCACATTGAGATTCCCAGGTCACATCAGTGAAGTCCTCAGGTCACCTCAGTGAGGTTCGTAGGTCACCTCAGTGAGGTGCCCAGGTCACCACATTGAGATTCCCAGGTCACATCAGTGAAGTCCTCAGGTCACCTCAGTGAGGTTCGTAGATCACCTCAGTGAGGTCCTCAAGTCACCACATTGAGATTCCCAGGTATTGCGAACACAGCTATAGACAAGGCCTGCACACCGCTACTACCACTTGGGAACAAGCAAAAGACATCAGAGAATAACTGACTTCGAAGACATCATTGTTCAGCTCCAGCCTCCCTCTGTAGTCCAGCCAGTCAGAGGTCCGTCCACGACCATCCCTGGTCATTCCAGGTTGCTGGGAACAAAAGTTACAGTACCGCTCGGACAAGGAGCGGTTGGTCTCTAATGTGTCAGCAAGCCTGGCTGCCTCTAATGCAGTTGCCACTGAATATTCTTCTAAGAACACCCGAACCACTGGTCCAAGTGACTCAAGAATGTTGTCAATTAGGACCATTTGCACTAACCCATTAAAACTAGTGACACCAGTGGCTTTTTACCACTTTGTGAAATTTTTAGTTTGCCTACGAACAAAATCCACATGGGACTGACCCAACTGACACTCAGTTTAAATTCTCGCCTATATTTAGCGGGAATGAACTGATATGCGTCATGCACATTTGCTTTCACAACGTCGTAATTAGCAGTCCTCATCATCCAAATTAGCTGTAAATTTCTGTGCTTTGCAGTATAATGCTGTATGCACGAGTGGTGTGCTGCCCAGTGCTCAAATGGCCGTCGCAATGCTCGAGCCTGATTCTCGAAAGACTCGAAAAAATGTTCACTCTCAGAATCAGAAAACCGAGGTACTAGCGACATCTATTTCTGAACACTGAAATTGTCAACCACAGTACGTTGAAATTGTCTCCTCTCCTTCTCTCTGTCAAACTCCTCCTTAGCAAATACACACTTTTTATTGGCCGTCTCAAGGTTGACTTTAGCCATCTCGAGTGCTAATGAACCTGAATTCCCCCAAGACAATCCAGACTCACCACCCATTTCCCCAGATGGCTGTTGGTTCAGTCCCTCCTGCATTTTGAAGGAACCGCAGCGGGGATCGGAGATTATACCTCAAAGCTGTACAACAATAAGATTTCGTTGATACTTTATGCCAATAGAACAAGCAATTCGCCAGCAGTGCCGTGGAGATAGTCTGGGCAATTTTTTTTAGGGTATACTCGATCACCAATCGCCTAACACGTGTCGTTGCCAAAACTCAATATAACAAACGCTGTTTGCAATACTCTCAATGCAACAAGAAGCAATAGTACAGAACGATGCAACGCAATACTGAAGGCGGGCCCGTAGACCACTGCAGAGACAAAATCCCGGACAGGCACCCATAGTTAACGAGTAGGTTACTAGGTCACTAATAGGCCACGAGGTCACTTAGGCCACTAGGTCACTGGTAGGTCACTAGGTCAATACTAGGTCATTGGGTCAATACTAGGTCACGAGGTCATGAGTAGGGCACTAGTTGGTCACGATTAGATCACGAGGTCACTAGTAGGTCACGAGTAGGTCACCTTAGTGAGTAGGACGAGACGTGGCCGGCGATAAAGAAAACCAATAACTGGACCAGCCACTGACTCATACCTCAGGAGGAGGTGGTAGAAGAGGAGAAGGGGAAGGAAGAGGATTAGTAGGAGAAAGAGGAGAAGTACGTGTGAAATGTCAGACAGTACATGACTGGTGTTGACTGACATCAGACATGTACTGTGACACCAGACGACACTAGTCATGTACTGACACCAGACGACACTAGTCATGTACTGACACCAGACGACACTAGTCATGTACTGACACCAGACGACACTAGTTATGTACTGTGACACCAGTCAAGTACTGTGACACCAGACATCACCAGCCATGTACTGTCTGACATCAGACATCACCAGCCATGTAGTGTCTGACACCAGACATCACCAGCCATGTAGTGTCTGACACCAGACATCACCAGCCATGTAGTGTCTGACACCAGACATCACCAGCCATGTAGTGTCTGACACCAGACATCACCAGCCATGTACTGTCTGACACCAGACATCACCAGCCATGTACTGTCTGACACCAGACATCACCAGCCACGTACTGTCTGACACCAGACATCACCAGCCATGTGCTGTCTGACACCAGACATCACCAGCCATGTGCTGTCTGACACCAGACATCACCAGCCATGTGCTGTCTGACACCAGACATCACCAGCCATGTAGTGTCTGACACCAGACATCACCAGCCATGTAGTGTCTGACACCAGACATCACCAGCCATGTAGTGTCTGACACCAGACATCACCAGCCATGTAGTGTCTGACACCAGACATCACCAGCCATGTACTGTCTGACACCAGACATCACCAGCCATGTACTGTCTGACACCAGACATCACCAGCCATGTGCTGTCTGACACCAGACATCACCAGCCATGTGCTGTCTGACACCAGACATCACCAGCCATGTGCTGTCTGACACCAGACATCACCAGCCATGTAGTGTCTGACACCAGACATCACCAGCCATGTAGTGTCTGACACCAGACATCACCAGCCATGTAGTGTCTGACACCAGACATCACCAGCCATGTAGTGTCTGACACCAGACATCACCAGCCATGTAGTGTCTGACACCAGACATCACCAGCCATGTAGTGTCTGACACCAGACATCACCAGCCATGTAGTGTCTGACACCAGACATCACCAGCCATGTAGTGTCTGACACCAGACATCACCAGCCATGTAGTGTCTGACACCAGACATCACCAGCCATGTAGTGTCTGACACCAGACATCACCAGCCATGTAGTGTCTGACACCAGACATCACCAGCTATGTACTGTCTGACACCAGACATCACCAGCCATGTACTGTCTGACACCAGACATCACCAGCCATGTACTGTCTGACACCAGACATCACCAGCCATGTACTGTCTGACACCAGACATCACCAGCCATGTACTGTCTGACACCAGACATCACCAGCCATGTACTGTCTGACACCAGACATCACCAGCCATGTACTGTCTGACACCAGACATCACCAGCCATGTACTGTCTGACACCAGACATCACCAGCCATGTACTGTCTGACACCAGACATCACCAGCCATGTACTGTCTGACACCAGACATCACCAGCCATGTGCTGTCTGGCACCAAATATCACCAGTCATGTACTGACACTAGATAACAGCAGTCATATACTGTCTGACTCCAGTCTTGTACTATCACTGTCAAACACCAGGCAACCCCAGTTATGTACTGACACCAGTCATGCAATGTCACCGTCTGACACCAGTCATGTACTGTCACCGTCTGACACCAGTCATGTACTGTCACCGTCTGACACCAGTCATGTACTGTCACCGTCTGACACCAGTCATGTACTGTCACCGTCTGACACCAGTCATGTACTGTCACCGTCTGACACCAGTCATGTACTGTCACCGTCTGACACCAGTCATGTACTGTCACCGTCTGACACCAGTCATGTACTGTCACCGTCTGACACCAGTCATGTACTGTCACCGTCTGACACCAGTCATGTACTGTCACCGTCTGACACCAGTCATGTACTGTCATTGTCTGACAATACGTACTGTCGCTGTCTAACACCAGGCAACACCAATCATTTACTCATTTTCTGACAGCCATACGTACTCGAGCTATCATTATTCACACAACTAAGCAGTCGTATGTACTAGAGCAATGACTGTACTCATAGCTAGGAGTCACATGTACTCGAAATATGACTGCACTCAAAGATGACAGTCACGTGTATCGAGGTATGACTTCTCAGAAGTTGAGAGTAAGGTGTTCTCTGGTTATGACTGTACTCCCAAGAAGACAGTTACATGTACTCGAACCATGACTACTCACAAGATGACTTTCATCTTCTGAGTACAGTCATGCCTCGAGTACGTGTGACTTATCTAATGAGTATACTGTACTAGTTATATCACTCGTGACATAACTATACTCATTAGATAAGTCACACGTACTCGAGGCATGACTGTACTCAGGTGAAAGTCACAAATGATTTCACTCTCAAGATGACAGTTACATGCACTCTGGGCATGACTGTACTCACAAGATCACAGTCATACGTACTCGAGTTATGGCTGTACTTACAAGACGACAATCACAAACATGTACTCGAGCGAGCACCATCATACAATGGGAAAAACATTAATCAATAACAACGCAGCTCATTCTCAACGTTATTTTTACGTTAGAGACGAAATGCACGGTCGAGATTTTGGTATACGCCCCCTCACTGCCAGACGTAAGCAACTCTTTTTTTTATTTTCTTGTTGTCGGGAAATATTTAGTAACTCTAGCTTATATGTTATCCTAAACGAATCTAACATAATCTAACCTAAATGAGAACAATGATTGCTTTTCTGAAAAAAAAAATCGTGCGCGTATAAATACACTATGTAACTGGGTATCAGGTTGAACAACGACAACTCCCTTGACGTGTGAGCATATAACTTGCAAGGACTAAAAACGACACAGGAAAATCACACGAGTTCCAAGTAGATACAGTTAACCATATGTGCCCTCATTATTTTTATTACAGGTAAAATTATTCCTTATAACGATGTAAGTCTGCCTCTGTTGGGTACTGCCAGGAAGATAAGCGCTTCCTGCCGCTGTTGGGCACCACCAATGACATAAGCGCTGCCTGCCTATGCTGAGTACTACCAGGAAGATAAGTGTTGCCTGCCTCTGCTGGGTACTGCCAAGGAGATAAATGTTGCCTGCCCCTGCTGGGTACCACCAGGAAGACCTTGATCATGTCTACAAGTCGTCGGAGAAGTCTACGGAGTTTGGTACGAAGACTTCACACGAACAATAGTTGCATCATAGTATTTCAAGCGCATTTATGTAATTAATGTAATTTTGGCTGTATATTTTTTTCTGTCAACAGGGTTCCCATTTCTACTGAGTGAGCTGAAACAAAAGTTGTTAAACAAGCTAAGAAGTTTGATAGCACAACCCTTTGAATGATGTTCACTTTTTAGTAAAAACTTAATAAATTAGTCAAACGAGTTACGAAAAATCAACAACTTAAGTAACAAAAGACTCACTGACGACTACCTAACAAAAGAGGTAAAAACCTAAAAGTTTCAGTAGCCCTATTATTGTGAGACCTGGCACCAACATTAAATTCTGGAGTTTACCAATGTATGTGAAAGTTGGGGCTGGTGGCTATGCCAAGACCTTTATATTCTTCCTCTAATTTCCAGGTAAGCGCCTTCAGCGTGACTGGCGGCGACCCGAGGCGAGGCGTCAGTAGATGTGCTGGCGGCCCTGTGAATCACACAGACTCTGCAGTCTGCTCTTAGACCGTGCTGGGCTTACACGCTCTCTGCTGCTGCTTGTTCTCTGAAAGCTCCCGCGGCAGAGAAATCAGAGTGATCCAAAAGCTTGCACGAGTGTTGCTAAGATACAGTGGCGCCAAGTTTGTGCAATAGAGGTAGTCTGAAGCTTATCCACAGAGTAATTAAAATTGTGATTTACTGAACCATGATAAGCATGACACGGTAAGTGTGGAATGGGTTTTGCTGGCGTCTGCTGACACAATTTCTGGACGCAAGTCACCGTAACGCGTCCTACTCTCCCCGTTCATTGACTGCCTCCTTACATCGGTAAGCAGAGGTGAGCAGAGACAAGCTCTGCTTGTATCACTCTCAGTCTGCAGTGGCTTCACTGACCCTTCCATGATCCAGTGCTCGTACGCAAGGCAAAAGTGCACAGCATTGCCACGGCAGCACCGTCAAGAACTCTACATAACCACCAGCTGCAAACTCTGCCTGATCACTGGGGTACTGGCTGCCGCTGACCCGTCGTCAGGAAATGCCAAGACACCTCCAGCCCTCACAAAAAGTTTCCCCGGCAGCTTCACAGTGGCTATTGACCAGACAACACCAGTTCCGGTACAGCGCATCTCTGCCCTCTCCACCTCCCTAGCACGCTGTTAATGTTGTCAGCACTGTACTGCTGCCTTGATTGCTGACAGCACTGTACTGCTGCGTTGATTGCTGACAGCACTGTACTGCTGCCTTGATTACTGCCAGCAGTGTACTGCTGCGCTGATGTTGCTAGCGCTGTACTGTTGCACTGGTGATCCCATCACTGTCCTGCTGCTGAATACAAACGCTGGGAAAATTTTAAAATACGAGAACAAAAAGTCTGGTGGGTCAGTTTCCTCTCGGTGCCAGTCTTGAGGCACACAACATCCGGGAGCTGGCCTGGCTGAGTGACGTCAAATCTACAACACACGTACGAATATGTATGAGCAAGAAGGAATAATTTTATACAAGAGATCAACCAGAGCCTAATTTTCCAGCTAGTTTTGTTTATGGATTTCATAATCATCGTCTTGAAGGGAGTTTATCTAAGTTACAGAAAGATGAGATATAAAAAGTAAGGAGATAGAGGCATAAAAGAGCCACTTGGCATCTCGACCGACGGTTCTTTCCCACGCAGGCGCTCTGAGTTCCGAGGTGATCTCGACGCGACAGCCCGTTGCGAGCTGCCAGTTCAGTGTCGACCGTGGAGATGCTGTCAGCCGCAGCTGGTCCCTGCCACTTTTACTTCAAGCAGGGACTTGTGATCTCGCTCAGCTGTATCAGCACTCCCTCCACGGCTCGGGGATTCTCTTAACGCTCTACCTATAAAATATTAAGTGATCAAATTTAAAGTGATTAATCCTGGAGTGTAATTTTATTGACATATCACAACCAGATTGAGTACCAGAAAGTTTTTAGGAATTTCCTTTATATATCAATGGTGACTCAAGGCTTTTGTTGCAGCTGCCACAACCCGACAAGAGAATATATTTACAGAAAATCATAGACAAAGACATGTGTCTAGGCTTTTAGAGCTAAACGGATAAAACACATATAAGTGCCTTAACTTTATAATTTTGCCATGGCTCCTAATATAGCTACGAAAGATACATGGGAAGCAAGCGCGGAATCAAGTCTAGATACGCTGGAGGTACCAGAACCAGTGGTAGCAGACGTGCCAGAGGTATTTCTCTCTCACCTTCCGCAGCACTTTCAGAATCCCGACAGCCCCAACTTGTACATTCAGCAGCAGCACGAGTCTCTTAGGACAACACAACAAGAGACAACTAAGACCCAGGGCACCAGCATCAGGTCGACGCTCCGAGCCTATAGACCTACCAGTGAAACCACTCCTTCTGAGGTGTCGAGGGAACCAAGCAGCTCGACACTCTTTGAAGATATTGCTCGTGTGACTAGCGCTAATGTTGGTAACAAAGACCGTAGACTACGTCCACAGGACAATGTGACACCAAAACCGGAGGAAGCGGCGGTGCCAACAGAAGCAGTGGTGTCTAGCGTTCCCCAGGGCTTTAACAACCAAAAGCCTCATGGCACTGAAACTCCCCAGAGCTCAGAACCAGTCCGCAACCAAACGTTTACCAAAGAAACCGTTTTCAGGACGGCAAAGAACGAATCTGGAAGGGTGACCCAAGGCCTAGCTCAGTCGAGGCCTTCCACCAGCACTCAGAGAATAGATCCCGGCGTGCTCAAGCTCCCGGGTCACGAGCCCGAGGCCCCGGCTGACCTGGTACTCGTCCACCATGAACGAGCAATTGACACTCGCAACCAGACAGGTCTTAACGGGATATTCGTGAGGGACGACACCACAGCCATCACTCCAGAAGGTATGTTGTTTTCCTTGGTCGTGGTGTAATTGTCATGTTCAGTGTTGCTACGCCAGTGTGTGTAATTTAAGTCATGTTATCAGTGGTGACGTGTGTGTGCTTACTGGGTCATGCGCTTAGCCTATTGTCAGAAACTTCACGGTTTGAGTGTCTTATGTAAGAGACGTAATCATGGTCAGATGCTGTGATCATGGTCAGATGCTGTGATCATGGTCAGATGCTGTGATCATGGTCAGATGCTGTGATCATGGTCAGATGCTGTGATCATGGTCAGATGCTGTGACCATGGTCAGATGCTGTGACCATGGTCAGATGCTGTGACCATGGTCAGATGCTGTGATCATGGTCAGATGCTGTGATCATGGTCAGATGCTGTGGTGATCATAGGTGCTGTGATCATGGTCAGATGCTGTGGTGATCATAGGTGCTGTGATCATGATCAGGTGCTGTGGTGATCATGGACAGGTGCTGTTACCACGGTCAGGTGCTGTGGTGATCATAGTTAGGTGCTGTGGTAATCATAGTCAGGTGCTGTGGTGATCATGGTCAGGTGCTGTGGTGATCATGGTCAGGTGCTGTGGTGATCATGGTCAGGTGCTGTGGTGATCATGGTCAGGTGCTGTGGTGATCATGGTCAGGTGCTGTGGTGATCATGGTCAGGTGCTGTGGTGATCATGGTCAGGTGCTGTGGTGATAATGGTCAGATGCTGTGGTGATCATGGTCAGTTGCTATTGTGATCATGGTCAGGTGCTGTGGTGATCATGGTCAGGTGCTGTGGTGATCCTATTCAGGTGTGGTGATGATCATGGTCAAGTGCGGTGGTGATCATGGTCAAGTGCGGTGGTGATCACGGTCAAGTGCGGTGGTGATCACGGTCAAGTGCGGTGGTGATCACGGTCAGGCGGTGGTGATCACTGGTCAGTGGGTGGGGATAGTCAAGTTCGGTGTGATACGGTCCAGTGTGTGTGATTACGGTCATGTTGATCAGGTGAGTGTGTGTGATCACGGTCAGTGGTGTGAGCACGTATGTGATGATCACGGTCAGGTGTTGGTGATACGGTCAGTGTGAGAGTATCACGTGTCAGAGTGTGTCATGGTAGTGTGATCACGGTCAGGCTGTGTGGTGAGTCATGGTCAGATGTGTGATCAGTCAGTGCTGTGTGGTAGAGTGATCAGTCAGATGTGGTGATCTAGGTGCTGTGATCGATCAGGTGCTGTTACCACGGTCAGTGTGTGGTGATCAGTCAGTGGTGTGATCAGGTCAGTGGTGGTGATCACGGTCAGGGTGGTGGTGATCACGGTCAGGTGTGGTGGTGATCACGGTCAGGTGTGGTGGTGATCACGGTCAGGTGTGGTGGTGATCACGGTCAGTGTGGTGGTGATCACGGTCAGGTGTGGTGGTGATCACGGTCAGGTGTGGTGGTGATCACGGTCAGGTGTGGTGGTGATCACGGTCAGGTGTGGTGGTGATCACGGTCAGGTGTGGTGGTGATCACGGTCAGGTGGTGGTGATCACGTCCCCGGTGTGGTGGTGATCACGGTCAGGTGTGGTGGTGATCACGGTCAGGTGTGGTGGTGATCACGGTCAGGTGTGGTGGTGATCACGGTCAGGTGTGGTGGTGATCACGGTCAGGTGTGGTGGTGATCACGGTCAGGTGTGGTGGTGATCACGGTCAGGTGGTGGTGATCACGGTCAGGTGTGTGGTGATCACGGTCAGGTGGTGGTGATCACGGTCAGGTGTGGTGGTGATCACGGTCAGGTGTGGTGGTGATCACGGTCAGGTGTGGTGGTGATCACGGTCAGGGGGGGTGTGGTGGTGATCACGGTCAGGTTTGTCAGTGGTGATCACGGTCAGGTGTGGTGGTGATCACGGTCAGGTGTGGTGGTGATCACGGTGAGGCGTGGGGAGAGGAGTGACTATGAGCTTGGGACTGCACTCATGACCGAGGTGGTGGCACGTCAGGTACACCACGTGTCACCAGGTGCGTCACGTAACAGCCTGTCGTCACACGGTCAGGTGCAGCCACGTAACACCCATGTCACACGGTGCAGCCACGTAACACCCATGTCACACGGTGCAGCCACGTAACACCCGTGTCACACGGTGCAGCCACGTAACACCCATGTCATACGATACAGCTATGTAATACTCGTGTAATACGGTACGCTTACATAACGCCTGTGTCACACGGTGCAGCCACGTAACACCCGTGTCACATGGTGCAGCCACGTAACACCCGTGTCACACGGTGCATCCTCGTAACACCCGTGTCACACGGTGCATCCTCGTAACACCCGTGTCACACGGTGCAGCCACGTAACACCCGTGTCACACGGTGCAGCCACGTAACACCCGTGTCACACGGTCATCCACGTAACACCCGTGTCACACGGTCATCCTCGTAACACCCGTGTCACACGGTGCACCTCGTAACACCGTGTCACATTGCAGCCACGTAACACCCGTGTCACACGGTCAGCCCGTAACACCCGTGTCACACGGTGCACCCGTAACACCCGTGTCACACGGTGCATCCTCGTATCACACGGTGCAGCCACGTAACACCCGTGTCACACGGTGCAGCCACGTAACACCCGTGTCACACGGTGCAGCCACGTAACACCCGTGTCACACGGTGCAGCCACGTAACACCCGTGTCACACGGTGCAGCCACGTAACACCCGTGTCACACGGTTCAGCTATACCTCACAGTCGCTGACGCTCCACCATGACAGCCAGAGAATATAAATCTTTACATTGCAATAAGAAATTACTTAATCTTTATCGAGAAAAAAGTCACATTATTACGTTGCGTATCACTGTTGAGCACCGGGAGAAATAAGATATTTTCTTTTATTATGTCTTGAAAAAAATTTGAGGTCTTGTATCTGGACTCAATTTTCCCAAAACTTTGCTAATATTTAAACTTTACTTTAGTAGTTTGTTATTGAAGACAAACTTTTGAGAATCACACACTTTTCCAATGGTGTTCGAAACATTCATTCGTGAGGTGACTTTTACACACACACACACACACAAGATGGGGCATGTAACAACATATTCTGAGAGGATTACACACACATCACACACACACACACCACACACACACACCACACCCAAACACCACACACAACCACACAAACAGGTAGTTCCACAACTCAGGGGTCTGTCCTATGAAGAAAGGTTGAGGGAAATAGGACTAACAACACTGGAGGAAAGAAGGGTCAGAGGAGACATGATAACGACATACAAAATACTGCGGGGAATCGACAAGGTAGACAGTGACAGGATGTTCCAGAGAGGGAACACAGAAACAAGGGGACACAACTGGAAGCTGAAGACTCAGATGAGTCAAAGGGATGTTAGGAAGCATTTCTTCAGCCACAGAGTAGTCAAGAAGTGGAATAGTCTAGAGAAAGATATAGTGGAGGCAGGAACCATACACAGTTTTAAGACGATGTATGATAAAGCAGGTATGGAGCAGGGAGAGCAGAGACCCAGTAGCGGACAGCGAAGAGGCGGGGCCAGGAGCTGAGTCTCGACCCCTGCAACCACAATTAGGTGAGTACGCACACACACACACACAGGTATGAGGTATGAAAGACGGCAAATGTAGTCCCCATTTTTAAAAAAGGAGACAGAAACGAGGCACTAAACTATAGACCAGTGTCACTGACGTGTATAGTATGCAAAGTCATGGAGAAGATTATCATATCTGAACAAGCTTATAAACGACAACCAGCACGGATTTATGGAAGGCAAATTCTGTGTCACAAACCTACTGGAGTTTTATGACAAGGTAACGGAAGTAAGACACGACAGAGAAGGCCTTCGACACAGTTCCTCATAAGAGATTAGTGCAAAAGCTAGATGATCAGGTACGTATAACAGGAAGGGCACTGCAATGGATCAGAGAATACCTGATAGGGAAGCAACAACGAGTCATGGTACGTGATAAGATATCACAGTGAGCGCCTGTGACGAGCGGGGTTCCACAGGGGTCAATCCTAGGACCAGTGCTATTTTTGGTATATGTGAATGACATGATGGATGGGATAGACTCAGAAGTGTCCCTGTTCGCAGATGATGTGAAGTTAACGAGGAGAATTAAATCAGATGAGAATCAGGCAGAACTACAAAGCGACCTGGACAGGCTACAAGCCTGGTCCAGTAACCGGCTCCTTGAATTTAACCCTGCCAAATGCAAAGTCATGAAGATCTGGGAAGGGCAAAGAAGACCGCAGACAGAGTATAGTCTAGGTGGCCAAAGACTGCAAACCTCACTCAGAAAAAAAGATCGTGTGGGGAGTATAATACCGAGCACATCTCCTGAGGCACACATCAATCAGATAATTGCTGCAGCATACGGGCGTCTGGCAAACCGTTCCAATACCTCACTAAGGAATCGTTCAAAACACTGTACACCATATACGTCAGGCCCATACTGGAGTATGCAGCACCAGTTTGGAACCCACACCTGGTCAAGTACGTCAAGAAATTAGAGAAAGTGCAAAGGTTTGCAACAAGAATAGTCCCAGAGCTAAGTGGATTGTCATACGAAGAAAGGTTAAGGGAAATCGGCCTGACGACACTAGAGGACAGGAGGGTTAGAGGAGACATGAAAACGACATATAAAATACTGTGGGGAATAGATAAGGTGGACAGAGACAAGATGTTCCAGAGAGGGGACACAGAAACAAGGGGTCACAATTGGAAGTTGAAGACTCCTATGAGTCAATAGGATGTTAGGAAGTATTTCTTCAGTCACAGAGTTGTCAGGAAGTGGAATAGCCTAGAAAGTGACGTAGTGGAGCAGGAACCATACATAGCTTTAAGACGAGGTTTGATAAAGCCATGGAGCTGGGGAGAGAGGACCTAGTAGAATCAGATGAGGCGGAGCCAGGAGCCATGACTCGACCCCTGCAACCACAAACAGATGAGTACAAATAGGTGAGTACACACACACACACAATCAACAGTCCAAGTGTCTATCGACAAGTGAATTTGACAACTGGTAACTACTACTACACACGACACTCGTCGACACACTGAGCTCCCACATGCGCACACACATACACAAACCGTACACTATACAGTAATGCGCACACACATACACTAAAATACACAAACATTCACATATACATACCTACAAACAAACCTACATACATATATACACACATACATTCACAAACATGCACACAAAAAAACACGCACATTTATGCACACACATACATACACACGCATAACATACGCACACACGCACACAAACACACACATGCACTACTTCACACACGTACACACAAATACAGACATATACGCACATTCGTATACACATACATATATACATACATACATGCACACACATACACACGCACATTTATACACACACACACACGTTCATACACACATTCACGCATTTACACTCACATATACGCAAAATATATAAAATATATATATATATATATATATATATATATATATATATATATATATATATATATATATATATATATATATATATATATACGATACGTAATCAGGTGATATCAAAAAAGTTCAATGAAATGGATCAATGAGATGAAATATCATTTGGAGACAGAGAAATAGGGCAAAAACTAGTGTGTGTGAACTATCTTGCCCTAATGTCTCTTGTCTGAGTTCCTTTTATAGTTCTTGTAATGAGTGTGAAGCGCTTGGCAGTCTATTTTCATAGTGGTTGTCTTGCATATATATATACATATATATATATATATATATATATATATATATATATATATATATATATATATATAATATAAACTATATATATTGTATTGCGTAACGTATGTCTTGGTGCCAAAAAGTTCAATGAACATGGATCAATGAGATGAAATCTCACTGGAGAGAAAAATGGGTCAGAACGGTTGTGTGAACATTTGCTCCCTGGGCTGCTCTCTTCAGCAGAATATGAGGGCTCATACACTACCAAAACCGAACTCCGAGGCACCACTGTACAACTAATGCCAAAACAAGTCTCTCCAGCCTTGAGTAAAATGACAGGAAGAGAGACAGCTTTCGTAAGTGTGTATGTACAGCCTTGGGTGTACCACACTCCCCTGAGCCTCCTCTACAAGCATTACTCACCACCAACCCTCAGAGAATGATGTACAGGTAGCAGAGGTGTACCACACTGCCCTGAGCCTCCTCTACAAGCATTACTCACCACCAACTCTCAGAGAATGATGTACAGGTAGCAGAGGTGTACCACACTGCCCTGAGCCTCCTCTACAAGCATTACTCACCACCAACCCTCAGAGAATAATGTACAGGTAGCAGAGATGTACCACACTCCCCTGAGCCTCCTCTCTACAAGCATTACTCACCACCAACTCTCAGAGAATGATGTACAGGTAGCAGAGGTGTACCACACTGCCCTGAGCCTCCTCTACAAACATTACTCACCACCAACCCTCAGAGAATGATGTACAGGTAGCAGAGGGACAATTCTGAAAGTAAAACACACGTGCGACAGTTAAGCAGCTTGATTCCGGAAAGTTTCACTTACACATTAGGCTTCTTCAGTCGAGTTCAGAAAATATTAATATTGGTAGAATTACCGACAATATGTTAAGTAAAAGGACACAAATGCAACTAATGTGACATTTTATTGTGGCAACGCTTCCAACACTTCTATAAAGGATCTAACCAGGACAAAATCCAAGCACCATGAACCAGTCAACGCAGGGGTCTACACTGTACCCTGTGGAGGCTGCGACAGAATTTATGTAGGAGAAACAGCAAGAAACCTCGAAACACGCCTCAATGAACACATTAATGCATAGGAACGATAACCTGAACAACCCCTGCGTACAACACCGAAATTCCAACAATCATCTCATGAAATTCAAAGACGCCCGACTAGTAATAAAAGAAACTAATTTCCGCAGACGCAAGTGCCTTGAATCAGCACTTATCGCAGTTTCTAACACACTTAAACAAAACAAAGGCAGCTTCACCATCTCTGAAGTCTTAGCAAGAATCCTCCTGAAAACAGTAAACCCTACCATCACAGTCTCTCCTGCTATACACACAAGCGCATCGCAGATGTGGAACACTGCTACAGGCCTTCTCTATTCCAACCAGTATAAAAGTTAAAGCTAAATTATATAGACCTGAATTTTGCTAGTTATTTTACTGTATTTTTAGGTTAACCTAAACTGCAACGTGGATTGCGTTCGCTCTACCCCAACGTAGTTTCACCTTTTATTTTTGCATTCCTTCAAATTTAGTGCGATCCTGTCAGTCCTTAAGCTGAGAAGTCTGAGCGCGCCAACGTTGCGCATAAAAAACTTGGACATTTAGTCCTTTAGGGAGAAAGTTCAATTGAAGGCCAGCTAGGAGATGTGAAAGACGAGTCCCAACTCATTTGTTTGATTAAACACTCCCTTAAGAGGAAAGTAAAAATGTTAGATAAATACGTTTGGTGTTGGTGTAGTTGGACCTGACTACTTGTGCTACTAGGTCTGATACCATGCTCCTTCCTTCAGAGGATGTGACCTGACTAGGTGGGTCATTGGTCTAAGCTGGGGGGTGACATGGACCTGCCTTGCATGGGCCAGTAGGCCTGCTGCAGTGTTCCTTCTTTCTTATGTTCTTAACCTTCAGCAGAAATATTTGTCAAACCTATTTTTTATACTACCCAAGTAATTGTTTTTATCACTTTTTACTCATGTGCAAATTGATTGTTCTACCTTATTGTATTACTACTACTACTACAACTTATATCACTACTACTTCTACCACCACTAGTATTACACCTCACTTGGAGAGTATATATATACCCTCTGTGTCCATGTATTGTTTGTAACGGCTTGAAAAAGCTCCTGGAGAGCGAAACGTTGCCACAATAAAATGTCACATTAGTTGCATTTGTGTCCTTTTAGAGTACAGAAAAGTTGGCAGAAGCAGTGGAGATGTGAAGACGAGTCGCTCCAGCTTCATATTGTTTCAGACTATGTAAGAACACTTCTCCAGGCTGAGGGACTGACCGCCTCAAAACTACGTCTTCAAGGTTAATGGACTGATTACATCGTCTTCACATCTCTACTGCTTCTGCTAACTTTTCTGTACTCGACTGAAAAAACCTACTGTGTAGGCGAAACGTTTCGGAAAAAAGATGCCTAACTGTTCCATGTGTGTCTTATCAACCTCTCGGTATTGTATATCATTTTAGTATTCAATCCTGAATGTTTCTGACATTGATGAGAAACGTTTCTAAGTGTAAGTCATTGGAGGCAATGGTAGTGATTAATTTATGTTCAACGTATTCTTTTAAGGTGGCTCTTGAATCCGAGGGCTCTTGATCCAAGCATTCATCATCCAAGGGCTCTTGATCCAAGTAATTAAGAGCTACCCTCTTCATTCTCAGGTTCTGTATAGTTGGGTCATTTAAATTATTTTTCTTCAAGTATAAAAGTTAAACTGACTCACGAAATCGTAATGACACGGGTTCGAACCCCACCCGTGGTATGGTTTATAAAAGTTAAAATTCTTCAGGTAGCTTTAAAAATTATTTAGATACATATGTGAGTGAGAATAAGTTCGTATATATAGGTCTTGTCTATCATGCGCCAGTAGGCCTATTGTAGGGTTCCTCTGCTGTTGTAGAGAAAATGTAGATAGTTGCAGTGGGGAATTTTATTGAGATGTTTCGCTTGAGTACTTTGCTTCTTCAAGTAAAAAGAAGCTTGTTCCACTTGAGAAATGTCTGGCTAAAGTTCCTCTCTACCATTGTCTGTTTTCTCCAATTGTCGACTTTTGTGACGTTTGTCTCCACCTCTGCTCTTGTGTTATTACACCACTGCTGCAGCAGTTCCAGATTACCCCGCCCTTCCCCTTCCCTCATAAGTTGGATACGTTAACTCGAAACTTTTCAGTCCCATTTTGGACCACTCGTGACTTGACAATAGACCAACACGGATCGAAAACAACTAAATAATATTTTAAGTATTTCAGTTTCTTTGGGCCTCTATTAAAAAAAATATGAGTTGATAGATCTCTTGCTAAATAAGTGCTGTGTGAGGTTTGCTTGACAATTCACAAATAACGCACGTCTAGGTCCCTTCTGGACGGTTGTGAAGTCACTGATAGTGGCTCAGGATGAAGGGAAACATCTTCTAAAGTTCGCTCTCTTAAGTATAAGCTATTTGTGAATTGTTTCAGCAACGATTTTGGGACTTTTATTCTGTTGTTCTTGAGTTCTGAATCCAGGATCCCAGTTGGATTTACCACAGCACAGGTAAACGTTACTTTCAACACGCGTGTAACTCTTTTTCATGTTGATTGGACTATATTAAATAAACGCACAGTATAAGATGAGCTATTAAGATAAGCGGACATTCCGTCAAGACGTGTTCATTTTTATGCGGTATATCATTAAAGTCTCAAAATAAGGAATAAATAACCCTCAGTGTATGTGAGTAATCCTGAGGGTGTTAGTATGTGTTCACCTAGTTGTACTATCCAAGTTGTACTCACCTATGTATTCTCTCAGCTGTGCTCACCCACGTATACTCGTCCAGTTGTACTTTCCTAGTTACATCTCCCTAGATGTATATGCGAAGGTTGAATTTTAGCTATTGGAATATGCTCGTCAATTATTTGGCGTGGCTTACTCCCTATCCCAAGGCCTTTATTCTTTTATTATCCAATATCTGTCACTTCTGTATGCTAGTCTCATGATCACATTATATTTTCCAATCTTTTATTTTCATTAGGATGCAATGAATGAGTGCTCGTACTCTGCCTCTTCAATGTCACTCTCACTCTGAATATTAAGCTCTGTCTACTTTGCTCTTATGGTGTTTTGATCTTGTAACTGGGAAGCTACAAAGTTCCAACATGATGAATAATAAATCACATGCAGTGTGGAACACTTTAAAATAAACTTGTTTATTTCAGTTTGTTTTCTTGACACTTGTCTAGTGGTTTTGTTCTCTGTGATTCTTCTCTGCACATCTCTTACCTTCTAATCAATTTATCTTTGGTTGACGGATCCAATGAGTCCATTTTTTCCTCTTCTTCTGTTCGCTATTATGAGTGACCTCCTTGTAGTCTTCGCTCTACTGACAGACTAGTTTGTTGCTGCGACTTGCAAATTAGTGCCACCACTATTTGTGTTCCTCTTGATTTTATGGTGCCTTAAAATGAAACCATTGCGATTTAATACTTTCATTTTATCAAACCTCCATTGTTGTTTTCATTTAGAGGCTGCTTCACATCTTCACTTTTCTCTCTATATCTGATATCCCTCAGGGATTCTAGTATCTGATATAGATACCACTAATTTTGATTATTTGTTGGAAATTGATTTTGTATATTGATTTTAGATTTTTTTCTTTTGGTGGTTAGTGAAATTACTGGTTGTGGATGATCAATACGACTGGATGAGAGGGTCGGTGCATGTGGTAGTATGGAGAGCCGGACTAAGGTGTATTACGTGGAAAAAGAAAGGGTAATGTCTGTTGGATGCTTCCTCCCTTCTACCTAATAAAATCTGCTGTTAGTTATAGCCTTTGATGTCTATTTTTTCATATGCCCATTTCCTATAATCTCTGCCCAGGTCTCGCTCAGATAAATCTGAATACAGCAGATTTCCTCATTGTTGTTTAGCTGTAATTTTCATGTGTTAAATCCTTTAGAAAATCACTCCAAACAAGTGGACTTTATTGTACAAATATTTTCCCTTATTTACTTCCCTTTTGTCTCGTTCTGCTTCTTTTAATTTTGAATGCCTAGTATTCCTTGAATGATTGCGTTTTCGTAAATAATTAAATTTTACAATTTGAGAAGTATAATTTAGTGATATTATTTGAACAGCACATACAGTGCACATTTATAAGCTTTGATACCTCAGACTTATTAGGTATTCCTGATTGGGTACCTTAAAAAGGTTGCCTGCCATTTTCTTTTTTTCCTACCTCCAACTCTTCGATTCTATTTCTCCCATACCTTGAGAACGCCTCATCCAATCGGCTTCAGATTTTCAACACTTGTGTACAGAAAGGAGGACTAAACGCTTGGAATAATTAGTGTGCTCAAGTGTCCTTTAATCAAACTTGTTGAACCCATTAACAGAATCCAGGAATAGCTCGGAAACGTTTAAAATCCTCAATGGCGCAGATTCTGGATGCGGAGAATGAAATTCAGACATGTAGCATCAGATTTGACCATTTTATGTGTAAAATAGTTTGATTCCCGGTATACCACGTTAAATAATATTCAGTTTACCTCTTCTGAGCGGCTTCAATATTTGATGGCTGATGCATCTTAAAGTCAGGATACTATTAAGTTTCGTTTATATGTACACATTTTTTGATGAAGTAGAGAAAAAATTGAATCGTTGGAATCCATGCCATAACTGGGGAATGACTCATTTGATCGGCTTCAAATTTTCACCACTGGTGTGGTTTCCTGAACATATGGTTCACGCTGCCATTGGGTGGCATAAGTTTTTATTGAATAAATAGTGATATTCATTTGTTATTCAATAACTAAAGAATGCTTATTCTGATTATCTTAAAAATATTGTTGATGATACATTCAGTAAAATGGTTGATGCCCCATAAGTTTAATCCTAATATGAGCATACTTGAAATTTTTCTGAAATAGTTAAAAAACTTGGAATTACTGAAGTCATATCAACTGCTGGAGAATGCCTTTTTTGATAAGTTTCAAACTTTTACCATTGGTGGCTTTTATTAAAATACATCTTATCATTCAATCTGTGCAAATTATTTCCCAACCCATAACTAGTGAATGCTTTTTCAGATCAACCTCAAACTGCATCTTTTAAAAATCAAAAAGATTATTTTTTCTTACAAAAGTGAATAAAATTTTAAATAGAATGTAAATGAGAATAGTAAACTTGAAAAAAACAAACATCGGAGGTTATATGGTCATACAGAGAAGAATGACTAAAATGATTTACAGTATATGAAATCTCCCGTTTGAAGATAGACTTAGAGCGTTGAATCTCCACTCTCTGGAGAGACGTAGAATGAGGGGAGATATCATCGAGGTGTACAAGTGTGTGTGTGTTTGTTTCTGTGTGTATTTATCAATTTCACTAGACAGAGAGAGAGAGAGTGAGCTTATTATCATTGTTGTCACATGAGAGGGAGGCACTTTCTGTTTATCTAAGCGGCAGTTAGTTGTTTAGAATTCCTTTGTACACACTGTAAATTAAATATCAAGCTGCTTGTGTTGTGCTGTGTGTTCAGCCAGTAGTGCCGTTGAATGTATTTGGTCCATATTGCTTCTATTTTATATACAAGTTGTGATTAAATCTTACATGAAAGCAAATACCATAATAGCAGAACAAGCTTTCATTAGAACGATGTTTCGCTTAGGGTGTAGCTTTATCAAGAGATGATATATGATAAAGCTCTTCCCTGAGCGAAACGAAAATTACATTAAACCTTATTCTGCATATTGTGTCTTTATATTCCTGTTTGTACTGATTTCAGATCCAGAAGTGTCTTACGTATTCTTGGATGCCAGGTTTAGTAATGAGCAGTAAAATTATTTTGAGGGTGTTCTCCTCCACATCACTGAGATGATGTGGAAATGTACAGAACTGATCGCCACATCACTGACACACAGGGTATACATACCGATAGGTGTGTATACCCAGTGCGTATACATTGAGCGTTTACTTTAATCCCTATTTAAACGATTAAATTATTTTTGATTGTTAATTTTTAGATGAGTTGCAACCATAATTATTCCAGGCTTCAGAGCTAGGAAAATAACCTCACTGGCTCGCCAGCATTAGTCTAGCCTCAGCCCATGCAGGGAAATTACCTACGAATAACCCCGTATAATTCTTCCTCCCCTCTCTTTTCCCCTCCCCACCACCACTCTCTCTCTCTCTCTCTCTCTCTCTCTCTCTCTCTCTCTCTCTCTCTCTCTCTGCGGACTCACAACCTCCCCCTACCCAGTCTCTCCCCTACCATCCCCAATATCCTCCTCCCCCACCTCATCAACTTCACTTCTCCCCCACAAGCCACGACGTTATTCTCAGAAGCAAATGTGAAAATAATTACATTGGCAAAAAACATAAATGAGATGAGATAAAGAAACTAAAATGCCACAAGAATAAGTTTACAAAATAACATGAGCGACCTACATCCATCCTAAAGAATACTATAATCCTACAGAATACCATAATCCTACAGAATACCATAATCCTACAGAATACCATAATCCTACAGAATACCATAATCCTACAGAATACCATAATCCTACAGAATACCATAATCCTACAGAATACCATAATCCTACAGAATACCATAATCCTAAAGAATACCATAATCCTAAAGAATACAATAATCCTAAAGAATACAATAATCCTAAAGAATACAATAATCCTAAAGAATACAATAATCCTAAAGAATACTATAATCAACACCAGCCATAAGATGCTTACACATTCCTTAAAGTAAATATTGACATAACTATCACTAAAATTCTAGTATATACATTGTCACCAAGAAAAATATCAAACTGATGCGTTTAGCCACTGGACTAGAAAGTCACAGAGTTCAACTTCTCACACCCATTTATTACGGAGTGTGTACTCACCTAGTTGTGGTTGCAGAGGTCGATTCACAGCTCCAGGCCCCACCTCTTCACTGGTCGCTACTAGGTCACTCTCCCTGCTCCATGAGCTTTATGATACCTCCTCTTAAAGGTACGTATGGATCCTGCCTCCACTACATCACTTTCCAGACTATTCCACTTCCTGACAACTCAGTGACTGAAGAAATACTTCCTAACATCCCTGTGACTCATCTGAGTCTTCAACTTCCAATTGTGAACCCTTGTTGCTGTGTCCCATCTCTGGAACATCCTGTCTGCCCACCATGTCGATTCCTCTCAGTATTTTATATGTCGTTATCATATCGCCCCTATCTCTACTGTCCTCCAATGACGTCAGGTAGGTTTTCCTTAACCTCTCCTCATAGGACATGGCCCTTAGCTCCGGACTAGTCTTGTTGCAAACCTTTGCACTTTCTCTAATTTCCTTACGTGCTTGGCTAGGTGTAGGTTCCAAACTGGTGCTGCATACTCCAATATGGGCCTGACGTACACGGTGTACAGGGTCCTGAACGATTCCTTACTGAGATGTCAGAATGCTATACATAGGTTTGCTAGGCGCCCATATGCTGCATCAGATATTTGGTTGATGTGCGCCTCAGGAGATGTGCTCGGTATTATACTCATGCCAGACTGTACTCCGTCTGCGATCTTCTTTGCCCTTCCCCAATCTTCATGGCTTTGCACTTAGTGGGGTTGAACTCCAGAAGCTAGTTTCTGGACATGGTTTGCAGCCTGCCCAGATCCCTTTGTAGTCCTGCCTGGTCCTCCTCCGATTGAATTCTCCTCTTTAACTTCACATCGTCTGCAAACAGGGACACTTGTGAGTCTATTCCTTCCCTTCCGTTATGTCTTTCACTTATACCAGAAACAGCACGGGTCCTAAGACTGACCCCTGTGGAACCCGGCTCGTCACAGGTCGTGATACCACGTCACGTACCATGACTCGCTGATGTCTTCCCGTCATTTATTCCCTGATCCATTGCAGTGCCTTCCCTGTTATACATTCCTGGTCCTCCAGCTTTTACCCTAATCTCTTGTGTGAAACTGTGTCTAAAGGCTTCTTACAATCCAATAAAACACAATGTACGCACCCCTCTCTCTCTTGCCTTACTGCTGTCACCCTGTAATAGAACTCCAGTAGGTTTGTGACACAGGATTTCCCATCTCTGAAACCGTGCTGGATGTAGTTGACAAGCTCATACCTTTCTAGGTGCTCCACCACTCTTCTGATAATCTTCTCCATGACTTTGCATACTCTACATGTTCTTCCATACCTCCGGTAGTCGCCCTGTTTCGATAAATGTGTTGAAGATTTTCTTAGTGGTACACAGAGAGCCTCTGCTCCTTCTCTCAGGACCCATGGAGAGATGTTATCGGGCCCCATCACCTTTGAGGTATCTAGCTCGCATAGCAGCTTCTTCACCTCCTCCTCCTCGGTTGTATGTATTGTTTCCGACACTTGGTGTACCCCACCTCTCTGTCTCCTCTGCAAATAAGTCTGAATCTCATGTTGAGCTCCTCACATACTTCAGGGTCGTTTCTTATGATCTCCCTCTTTCCTTCCTCAGCCTGATTACCTGGTCCTTGACTGTTGTTTTCCTCCTGATGTGGCTGTACAACAGTTTCCGGTCAGATTTGGCTTTCGCTGTTGTGACTCCCTCCTTACCTAAGCATATTCATTTTTGGCTCTACGACTGATCTCCTTATTCGTCTTGGTCCTTTGCCTTCTATACTTCTTCTATTCTATAGCACACTTGGTTTTGGTCTCGTACACCTTTGGGTGAACCAGGGGCTCGTCTCAGCCTTATCGTTATTTCTGTTACCCTTGGGTACAAACCTCTCCAATGCTTCCTTGCATATTGTTTTCACATATTCCATCATCTCATTAACTGATCTCCCTGCCAATTCTCTGTCTCACTGAACCTTGTGCAGGAAATTCCTCATGTCTGTGCAGTCCCCTCTCTTGAAGTTTGGCTTGATTTGTCCTGCCCTTCCTGCTTCCCACTCCATTTGTAACTTTACTATGTATTCGAAGCTCGGAACCACGTGGTCACTGGCCCCGAGAGGTCTTACATATATGATGTCCTCGATATCTGCACTAGTCAAGGTGAATACTAGGTCCAGTCTTGCTGGTTTGTCCTCACCTCTCTCTCTGGTCGTGTCCCTTACGTGCTAGTAAATGAGATTTTTCCAATACCACTTCCATCATCTTAGCTCTTCACGTTTCTGGGCCCCCATGTGGCTCCAGGTTTTCCCAGTCAGTTTCTTTGTGATTGAAGTCACCCACAATAAGTAGCTTTGCCCTGCTCACATTAGCCCTTCTGGCCGCTTCAGCCAGTGTGTCAACCATCGCTGTTACTCTGATCATATTCTTGCCTTGGCCTCCTGATATTCTGTGGTGGGTTATACATCACTGCAATCACCACCTTTGGATCTTCTGTCTCCTCTCCCAGCTCCTTAAAATCACATTGGTTTTTGATGATCAGTGCCACTCCTCCACCCTCTCTGTTCCCTCTGTCTTTCCTCAGGATCTTATATCCAGTTGGAAAGATGGCATCTTTTATCATTCCTGTGAGTTTGGCTTCTGTGAGAGCTATGATGTCTGGTGATGCCTATTTCATTCTTTCGTGCCACTCCTCCCTCTTATACGTTATTCCATCAGCGTTGCTGTACCATACCTTCAGTTTCCTCTGCAACATTGTGTTCTGGGGTTTTTGTGGTGATTGGGGGAGTGGGAGACCTGGCTGGGTGCTGTGGGATTCTATTGCATAGTGTGGGGTAGGGAGTGTGAGTGTGGATTGTGGTTTGTATTGGGATAGTATGTTTGGCTGGGGGAGGGGGTGCTTGTGTGTGTGTTTGCCCTTGTTGCTCTTCCCGGTTCTGGTTGTCCTCTGCTGACTATCCTTGTCTCTCTTTCTATCCCCTTTAATTTCTATGTTCTCTCCCTCAGTTGCTGTTCTCTTCTTGTTCTGTCGTGGTCTAGGAACACTCTCTTGTATGTTGATGTTTCCTTCAGCCGTGGTTTCTCTTGCAGGATCCTGTTCCACACCGTTTCTGTCTTGAAAATCAGATTGACTGGCCGATTTCTTACCTTCGAGTACCCCATTATCCTCTGAAAATTTATTATCTCAGTCATGTTCTCCTTGCCTATTTCTCTGATGATGTTTTCAATCTCTTGTTTTTCTTTTTGTCGTCTTTCATTGTTTGTCCTCCCTTCGCTCTCCTGAAGTCCGTGAATAAAGACTGACTTCACCCTCTCTTGGTGGCTTGGTCCTGCCTCTGCATGGGACCTGTCATCTTCTCTATCTGCTTCCCCTCACTTCTGTCCCTGCACCCAACAGCTTGCTTCCTTTGTTTCTTGGCCTTGCTTAGTGGACTTATAGGGCCTTAGTGTGAGTCTTGTCTCCTTCCTTTCCATTGGGCCCCTCATTTAATAGGGTGTACCTGCCTCAGATACTATCCTCTGGGGACTAGCCCTGTAACTAGCTTTAGCATATTTGTGTGTGTGTGTACTATTTGTACTCACCTATTTGTGGTTGCAGGGGTCGATTCATAGCTCCTGGCCCCGCCCCTTCACTGATCGCTACTAAGTCCTCTCTCTCCCTGCTCCATGTGCTTCATCAAACCTCGTCTTAGAACTATGTATGGTTCCTGCCTCCACTATGTCACTAACAAAACTATTCCACTTCCTCACAACTCTATGACTAAAGAAATACTTCCTAACATCTCTTTGACTCATCTGAGTCTTCAACTTTCAATTGTGTCCACTTGTTTCTGTGTTTCATCTCTGGAGCATCGTGTCTTTATCCACCTTGTCAATTTCTCGCAGTATTTTGTATGTCGTTATCATGTCTTCCCTAAACCTCCTGTCCTATATTGTCGTCAGGCCAATTTCCCGTAATCTTTCTTCGTAAGACATTTCCCTTAGCTCTGGAAATAATCTTGTTGCAAACCTTTGCACTTTCTCCAATTTCTTGACGTGCTTGACCAGGTGTGGGTTCCAAACTGGTGCTGCATACTCCAGTATGGGCCTGACGTACAGTGAGCAGAGTTTTGAACCCATTCCTTACAGAGGTATCGGAATGCTATTCTCAGGTTTGCCAGGCGCCCATATGCTGCAGAAGTTATCTAGTTGATGTGTGTGTGTGTGTTGTGTGTGTGTGGTGTGTGTGCGTGTGTGTGTGTGTTTTCTTGCCAAGATCAAGAGTGTCTTTAATCGCTTTTTATCGTGTATGCAACCGCACTCGAAACACAATCAACATCTGTCATTGTCACCACCAACGTTATTCTCTACACCAGTTCAGCAGTGTGTGTGAACACACAGTGACGCGTTAACAAAAGATGTATTTACACGATCACAAGAATACTGTGTGAACACCTACACACACTATCAACACCCACACACACTGTCAACACCCACACACACTATCAACACCACACACACTATCAACACCCACACACACTATCAACACCCACACACACTGTCAACACCCACACACACTGTCAACACCCACACACACTATCAACACCACACACACACTGTCAACACCCCACACACACTGTCAACACCCCACACACTATCAACACCCACACACTGTCAACACCCACACACTGTCAACACCCACACACACTTCAACACCACACACACTGTCAACACCCACACACTGTCAACACCCACTGTCAACACCCACACACACTATCAACACCCACACACCTTCAACACCACACACACTGTCAACACCCACACACTGTCACACCCACACATGTCACACACACATTCAACACCACACACTGTCAACACCCACACACACTAGTCAACACCCACACACACTGTCAAACACCACACACACTTCAACACCACACACTATCAACAACACACACACTGTCAACACCCGTCACACACACACATCACACCCACACACACTATCAACACCGCAACACACTGTCAACACCACACACACAATGTCAACACCGCACACACAACACACACAATGTCAACACCGCACACACACACACACACATCAACACACTGCACACACACACACACATGTCAACACCTGCACACACACACAATGTCAACACCCGCACACACACACAATGTCAACACCCGCACACACACACACAATGTCAACACCCGCACACACACACAATGTCAACACCCGCACACACACACAATGTCAACACCCACACACACACAATGTCAACACCCGCACACACACACAATGTCAACACCCGCACACACACACATAGTCAACACCGCACACACACACATGTCAACACCCGCACACACACACAATGTCAACACCGCACACACACACAATGTCAACACCGCACACAACACATGTCAACACCGCACACACACACAATGTCAACACCGCACACACACACAATGTCAACACCGCACACACACAATGTCAACACCGCACACACATCAACACACACTGTCAACACCCGCACACACACACAATGTCAACACCGCACACACACACAATGTCAACACCGCACACACACAATGTCAACACCCGCACACACACAATGTCAACACCCGCACACACACAATGTCAACACCCGCACACACACAATGTCAACACCCGCACACACACAATGTCAACACCCGCACACACACAATGTCAACACCCGCACACACACAATGTCAACACCCGCACACACAAAATGTCAACACCCGCACACACACAATGTCAACACCCGCACACACACAATGTCAACACCCGCACACACACAATGTCAACACCCGCACACACACAATGTCAACACCCGCACACACACAATGTCACCCCGCACACACAATGTCAACACCGCACACACACACAGTCAACACCTGCACATACACATTGTCAACACCTCCACACACAAATGTCAACACCCGCAACAAAACACAATGTCAACACCGCGACACACGCACACACACACACACACTGTCAACACCCACACACACACACACACACTGTCAAAACCCACACACACAAACACACTGTCAACACCCACACACACACACACTGTCAACACCCACACACACACACACTGTCAACACACACACACACACACACACACACACACACTGTCAACACCCACACACGCACACACTGTCAACACCCACACACACACTGTCAACACCCACACACACACACTGTCAACACCCACACACACACACTGTCAACACACACACACACACACTGTCAACACACACACACACACACTGTCAACACACACACACACATACACACACACACTGTCAACACCTACACACACTGTAAACACCCACATAGACGTCTTAACATAAGACGGATGAGTTCAACAAGACGTTGAAGTTTCCTAATGTTGGTCAGGAGTAGGTCAGGACCTTCATCACCATCCCCGCCCTACCTTCCACCATAACCCACCTCCACGATCCACCTCCACAACACATTTCCAAGATCCACCTCCCTCCACGACCCACCTCCTTCCACGACCCACCTCCACATCTGACCCTCACGCCTTCCAGCAAACACCCTCCTGCTAACTCCTCTCCAGCAAATACCACTCCAGAAAATACCTCCAGAAAATCCCCTTCGGCAAACACCTCTCCAGCAATCTCCTCTTCAACAAACATCCCTTCGGCAAACATCCCTTCGGCGAACTTCCCTCCAGCAAACACCTTCAGAAAACTTCTCTCCAGCAAATAGCCCTCCAGCAAACACCTCTCCAACACACACCCCTCTAGCAACCATCTTCTAGTGAACACTTCCAGCCAATGCCTCCCAGCAGACACTCCTCTACCATACACCCCTCCAACATACACCTCCAGCAGACACCCCTCCAGCAGACACCTCCAGCAGATAGCCCTACAACAAACACCTCTCCATCAAACACCCTTCTGCATAAACCCCTCCACCAACACTCCTCCAGCAAACAGCTTCCAGCAAAGGTCCCTCTAGCAAAAAAAAAAAAGACGCACAGCAAACAATTTCCCCAGAATACAGCGCCCAAGCAAGTGAGATGCAGCAAACACCTATACAGCATGCACCTCCAACAAACTTTTACAGCATACACCCCCCGTCAAACACCTTCCTTTATTTAAATGTCATTACCCTCGCTCATTTCGCTTTAAATACAAATCCTCTTGTAATATGAAGGGTAGATAGTGAACTTGGAGCCGAAATCCCACAATGAAACACTACCAGGAATTATCTCATAAAACACACTGTGCAATGTATTGATGTGTTGTCCACACATAACCTCACTTCTGGTGTGTGGTTTTGAGACCAGTGTTACCACCAGCAACTAATAGGAATTAATGGCGATTTTGGACGCCGTTCACACATGTGACTAAGTACGCCCAGCGCGTGATGCACGCAACGAGAATGCTGCATGACCCGCGAGAAAAAACACATGACTTGCGCCCGATGCACGCCGCGTGTAGCATCCAAGCATGATGCACGTCCGTGCATGCTGCATGCAACCCTTCACCGTGTCCCACGCAAGCTGAGCGTATCCCTTCACCACGCTCCGTTCATGCTGCACGCAGTTATTCACCACGTCCCACGCATGCTGCATGCAACTCTTCACCATGTTCCATGCACCTCCAGCTCTGAAGAATGCTCCCATGTACTCCACGTCAACTCACGTTTGACATGTCATTCAGCTGATTACGTCATCCAAACTAGTCATTATTGTAATGACCTATGTGATAATAGCTCACGTCTTCTCTTGTGATTTTATGAGATTAACGATAACCGTAATTACATCAAGCCTTATCATGAGAACGTATATTTATATATTAGTCGAAATTCAAGAGTAATCCAAGGATTCGAACCCTGGACCAAGGTCCCCATGACACTGCTGTTCTCACGTTCATATACACAAATATTTTCCTAGCTGCTAGTGTGTAAACCTGCTTAGTGAGTGTAGGTTCGTAATTTCCTATTTAAGAACATAAGAAAGGAGGAACACTGCAGTAGGCCTGTTGGCCCATACTAGGCAGGTCCTACACATTCCATCCCACTAAGAGAATATTTGTTCAACCCAATCTTCAATGCTACCCAAGAAATAAGCTTTGATAATTCTATTTACTCATGTGCAATTCACACTCAAATCCAACCCCTCTCACTCATGAATTTATCCAACCTAAATTTGAAACTACCCAAGGTCCTAGCTTCAATAACCCTACTAGGCAGACTGTTCCACTCATCAACTACCCTATTTCCAAACCAATACTTCCCCACTCGGATTTAACCCCATTTATGCACACTCTCTGCTTCCTATTGGTGAGCCATGACTCGATCCATGACAGCACTTTTCCCCCAATGCCATGAGCTGCCACTTTCATTAACAGTCTCTGGTGCGGTACTCTATCAAAAGCCTTACTAAAATCTAAATAAACAATATCGAATTCTTTATCGTGATCAACAGCCTCAAAAGCCTTACTAAAGAAGGTTAATAAATTAGATAGGCAGGAACGGCCCCTCATGAATCCATGCTGAGTATTATTAATCAAATTATGGTTATCTAGATGGCTTCTTATATCAGCTATAATTGACTCTAGTAATTTGGCTACAATTGAGGTCAGGCTTAATGAGTGGTAATTTGACGGTAGTGACTTGTCCCCTGCTTTAAAAATAGGAATTACATTAGCCATCTTCCACATATCAGACACTACACCTGTTTGAAGAGATAAATTAAAAATGTTAGATAATGGTTCACAGAGTTCCATTTTGCATTCCTTAAGAATCCTTGCAAAAAGCTCATCAGGACCCGGTGATTTATTTTGTTTCAGTCGGTCTACTTGTTTCTAATCATCTTTTTGTTGCTAGAGTAGAGCTATATTCTAGCTACGTAGTAATTCTTCAAATATACAACCGGGTCGTCAAATGAGACTATCGTCGTGTAATTCAATATAATCTAATATGTATGCAGCTGATATCTTATTAAATCCATATGTTGTTGTTGTCTTTCTTCATTCACTTATTGGTGTTGCTGGTTTGTTAGGTAAATGGACACAAGTGCAACTAATGCGACATTTTATTGTGGCAACGTTTCGATCACCAGGAGCTTTATCAAGCCATTACAAACAATAATACATGGACACAGAGGGTATATATAGGCTTAGAGTGAGGTGTAATACTAGTGATAGTAGTAATATTAGTTGCATTAGTAGTAATACAATATGGTTGAACAATCAACTTGCGCATGAGTAAAAGGTTATAAAAGATATTACATGGGTAGCATAAAAATAGGTTAAACAAATATTTCTGTTAGTGGTTGGATTTGAGAAGGTCTGTTTCAGTGTTGCTCCTCTGTTATGTTTTTGTGTAGTATTAACAGCAGCAACTATGTGATGGAAGGGTTTGTTTTGATGAGGATTTTTGCTAATACTTATTTTGCTTGATTGTGTTAGAAACATAGATTAATGATTATTCAAGGCATTTACGTCTGCAGAAATTAGGTTATCTGATCAGTAGTCGGTCGTCGTTGAATTTCATGAGGTGATTGGTGGAATTCCGGTGTTGTACGCAGGCGTTGTTCAAGTTATTGTTCCTACATGCGTTAATGTGTTCATTGTACATATATTCTGTCGCAGCTGTCTTGCTTCATCCACATGTGTTGCTTCTGCTGTCTTGCTTCATCCACATGTGTTGCTGCTGCTGTCTTGCTTCATCCACATGTGTTGTTGTTGCTGTCTTGCTTCATCCACATGTGTTGCTGTTGCTGTCTTGCTTCATCCACATGTGTTGCTGTCTTGCTTCATCCACATGTGTTGCTGTTGCTGTCTTGCTTCATCCACATGTGTTGCTGTTGCTGTCTTGCTTCATCCACATGTGTTGCTTCTGCTGTCTTGCTTCATCCACATGTGTTGCTGCTGCTGTCTTGCTTCATCCACATGTGTTGCTGTTGCTGTCTTGCTTCATCCACATGTGTTGCTGTTGCTGTCTTGCTTCATCCACATGTGTTGCTGCTGCTGTCTTGCTTCATCCACATGTGTTGCTGTTGCTGTCTTGCTTCATCCACATGTGTTGCCGTTGCTGTCTTGCTTCATCCACATGTGTTGCCGTTGCTGTCTTGCTTCATCCACATGTGTTGCTGCTGCTGTCTTGCTTCATCCATATATACTGATGTTGTCTTGCTTCATCCATGTATACTGATGTTGTTGTCTTTCTTCATAGATGTATACTGATTTCGTTGTCTTGCTTCATAGATGTATACTGATGTTGTTGTCTTGCTTCATCCATGTATACTGATGTTGTAGTCTTCATAGATGTATACTGATTTCGTTGTCTTGCTTCATAGATGTATACTGATGTTGTCTTGCTTCATAGATGTATACTGATGTTGTCTTGCTTCATAGATGTATACTGATGTTGTCTTGCTTCATAGATGTATACTGATGTTGTTGTCTTGCTTCATCCATGTATGGAAAAATAAACACATAAGCAGTATAATGTGAACCTTTATTGACAACGTTTCGCCCACGCAGTGGGCTTTATCGAGTCACAGACAGATCTACCTGGAAAATGAGCAACATAGAGATATATATAGGGTACAGTCAGGTGGAGAATGCTGGGTCAGGTGGAGAAAGCTGCATGTGAGTCTTAAAAGTAGTGTGAAAACATAGTGTGACTTAAAGGACCTGCAGTGTACCATTCTTGAGTTCTAGGTGGGATAGCGTTGAAGAAGTTTCTTGGCAATAGGTTCAGCTATGTTGTAGAAGCCGTTGTTCTGGTTGAAGTTGTTGGACATACAGATGAGTGATGATTCTAGGATTCTTCGGTATTGCGTGTTGTCTTCTCTGGCGATGAGTCTTGCGTTTCTGTAGTTGATTAAATGGTTGTGTAAATTTCGGTGTTGAACACAGGCATTTCTTGAGTCGTGTTCAACACCGAAATTTACACAACCATTTAATCAACTACAGAAACGCAAGACTCATCGCCAAGAAGACAACACGCAACCGAAGAATCCTAGAATCATCACTCATCTGTATCCAACAACTTCAACCAGAACAACGGCTTCTACAACATAGCTGAACCTATTGCCAAGAAACTTCTTCAACGCTATCCCACCAGAACTCAAGAATGTACACTGCAGGTCCTTAAGTCACACTATGTTTTACACTACTTTAAGACTCATGCAGCTTCCACCTGACCAGCATTCTCCACCTGACTGTACCTATATATCTTGTTGCTCATTTCAGGTAGATCTGTCTGTGACTCGATAAAGCCTGCGTGGGCAAACGTTGTCAATAGGATCACATTATACTGCTTATGTGTTTATTTTCCATTGTGTCGGTATTTTATACCATTTATTTTCATCCATGTATACTGATGTTGTTGTCTTGCTTCATCCATGTATACTGATGTTGTTGTCTTGCTTCATCCATGTATACTGATGTTGTTGTCTTGCTTCATCCATGTATACTGATGTTGTCTTGCTTCATCCATGTATACTGATGTTGTCTTGCTTCATCCATGTATACTGATGTTGTCTTGCTTCATCCATGTATACTGATGTTGTTGTCTTGCTTCATCCATATATACTGATGTTGTTGTCTTGCTTCATCCATGTATACTGATGTTATCTTGCTTCATCCGCATGCGTACTGATGTTGTTGTCTTGCTTCATCCGCATGCGTTGCTGTTGATGTCCTTTCCTCTTAGTATTCTCGCCTGTGCTACTTTACTTTCATATATTCTCAACACGTGTTTGGTGCTGTTCTTATATATTCTACCTCAGCTGTCTGCTCCTTAGCATAGCAAGTCTTCACAACACTGTACCGTATTTACCGGCATATAAGGCGCGCTTATTTCCCCCCAAATAAAGTACTGGAAAATCTCCCTGCGCCTTATATGCTCAAGGTCAGGGTCAAGGGTAGACCTTGAGTTACATTCTGCAGTTGTTTGCTAACGTTAAGTTACAAGAACTTGGAAACATCGTACCAGCAAGCAGTCGACACTCATGCGCCTTATATGCCGGTAAATACGGTATGTTTTTGTTAAATTTCTCGCGACTCGTAATTTTACGGGTGGCAAAGCTTACTGCCGACTATAGTGAAGAAATTACACAGTTGTAGCTCAAACTTATATGTGACATTTAACTCTGTCTAGAGCTTTGTCAAGTCAAATAACTGAATTGACAAAGTCTGCTTGGAAACGTTGCCACAGTAAAAGTTGAAACAGCAGCTGTGTCCCTCCATTATTACCAATATTTATCTTTTCTCTGTTTTAAAAATCTTCACAATGCCTACGTTTATTTTGGAGTTATAGCTGAACGCCTGATTGCAATGTGTGATTCACTAATGTTCCATAAATTTGGAACAACACGTAACATGTCTTAAGTTCAGAGTATGAAGAGTGTTCACAACGTTGTGTCTTGATTAAGAGAACCTTATCACAATATCTGAAGTTGGCAGATGGATTTTGCGTAATAATCACATCAAGCGGCCATTACGCTTCCCTGCTGTCACACTGATCGAAGGTTTTTTCTAACGCGGGTCTGTGAAGAATTGCGTTTTCCAGTTGGGTTTGTGTTTCCCAGTTACCAGTAACTGATACTAAAATACCTCGTTATAGAATAAATAATGACATTAGAAAAATCACTGCGGATGTGTTGGCCAATGTATGGAATTAACTGGCGTATTCTTCAGATGTGTCACGGGTCATTAGAGGTGAACTTGTGAAGGTTACAGTGATCAGACATAGAACTGTGTTAATTCAGCATTCACATGCAGATAGCGGCATTTTGTGGCCTTTTACCGTTTTGGGGCCAAGACTTTCAAATTCGGAAATAGGGTTTTGAGGACAAGGTGAATATTACGTTCAGGAAGGGGAAGGAGAGACTCAAACAACTCCAGGGAGAAACTTCAAGATTTTACCCCTGAACTACATCTGTTGTGCTCTCCGAGGTTGTAGGTCTCCCGTCAGTACTGCTGGGAGTACCTCCTCATTCAAAGTCACACGCATATATATATATATATATATATATATATATATATATATATATATATATATATATATATATATATATATATATATTCTTTCTTTCTTTCAACACGTCGGTCGTTTCCCACCGAGGCAGGGTGGCCCAAAAGAAAAACGAAAGTTTCTCCTTTTACATTTAGTAATATATACAGGAGAAGGGTTACTAGCCCCTTGCACCCAGCATTTTAGTCGCCTCTACGACACGCATGGCTTACGGAGGAAGAATTCTGTTCCACTTCCCCATGGAGATAAGAGGAAATAAGAACAAGAACTAGTAAGAAAATAGAAGAAAAGCCAGAGGGGTGTGTATATACATATGCTTGTACATGAATGTGTAGTGTGACCTAAGTGTAAGTAGAAGTAACAAGAAATACCTGAAATCTTGCATGTTTATGAGACAGAAAAAAGACACCAGCAATCCTACCATCATGTAAAACAAATACAGGCTTTCGTTTTACACTCACTTGGCAGGACGGTAGTACCTCCCTGGGCGGTTGCTGTCTACCAACCTGTCTGTGACTCGATAAAGCCCACTGCGTGGGCGAAACGTTGTCAATAAAGGATCACATTATACTGCTTATGTGTTTATTTTTCCGTCTACCAACCTACTACCTAGATATATATATATATATATATATATATATATATATATATATATATATATATATATATATATATATATATATATATATATATATATATATATATATATATATATATATATATATATATAGAGAGAGAGAGAGAGAGAGAGAGAGAAACGGGTGTATACGCACTTTTATCTTTTATTTTCTTAGCACTCTTGCCGTCCACAACGAGGTAGTGTGACACGATAGAGAAAAACTCTTTATCGAAAGAGATTAACTTAGCGTTGTGACGGTCTGTTCTCTGTTTAAATACGAGTTTTATTAATATGGGACCTTGAGGAGAGTAGGAAGCCGTTGTAGTCCATGAACGAGCGGATTTATTAAATGAGGGAGATACCTCAGTGAGGGAGATTCCTCAGTGAGGGAGATACCTCAGTGAGGGAGATACCTCAGTGAGGGAGATACCTCAGTGAGGGAGATACCTCAGTGAGGGAGATACCTCAGTGAGGGAGATACCTCAGTGAGGGAGATACCTCAGTGAGGGAGATACCTCAGTGAGGGAGATACCTCAGTATCATATTTATTAGAAAACGTTTCGGTCCTGGGAGTTTGATCACTTCTAAGATACAGAAGTTAAAAAGACAGTACATACAAGCGGAGAGTGGAGCGTGAGTGACACATGGTGACATGAAGAATGACATATTGAGATGATGACAAGTAGACAATGAGATCATATGACTCGTGATACTCAAACAAGCAAATCACCATCTACCTAGCAACACAGGAACCTTATGATCTCATTGTTTACCTGTCAGCATCCCAACATGTCATTCATCACATCACCACGTGTCACTCACACCTCACTCTTATATGTACTGTCTTTTTAACTTCTGCATGTTAGAAGTGATCAAACTCCCAGAACCGAAACGTTTTCAAATAAATATAAGAACATAAGAACATAAGAAAGGAGGAACACTGCAGCAGGCCTGTTGGCCCATACTAGTCAAGTCCTTCACAATCCGTCCCACTAACAGAATATTTGCTCAACCCAATTTTCAATGCTACCCAAGAAATAAGCTTTGACAATTCTACCCACTCATGCGCGAGTCCCTCTCAAATCCAACCCCTCTCACTCATGAATTTATCCAACCTAAATTTGAAACTACCCAAGGTCCTAGCTTCAATAACCCTACTAGGCAGACTGTTCCACTCATCAACTACCCTATTTCCAAACCAATACTTTCCTATATCCTTTCTAAATCTAAACTTATCTAACTTGAATCCGTTATTGCGGGTTCTCTCTTGGAGAGATATCCTCAAGACCTTATTTATATCCCCTTTGTTAATACCCATTTTCCACTTGTATACCTCGATCATGTCTCCCCTCATTCTACGTCTTACAAGTGAATGTAATTTTAGGGTCTTCAATCTTTCTTCGTAAGGAAGATTTCTAATGCTATGTATTAATTTAGTCATTCTACGCTGAATGTTTTCTAACGAATTTATGTCCATTCTGTAATATGGAGACCAAAACTGAGCTGCGTAATCTAGGTGAGGCCTTACTAATGATGTATAAAGCTGTAATATAACCTCTGGACTTCTGTTGCTAACACTTATTGATATAAATCCCAGTAATCTATTTGCCTTATTACGTACGCTTAGGCATTGCTGTCTTGGTTTAAGGTTGCTGCTTACCATCACCCCCAAGTCCTTCTCGCAATCTGTATGGCTAAGTTCTACGTTATTTAATGTATAAGTGCTTGGGTTATGG
Source organism: Cherax destructor (assembly GCA_009830355.1). NCBI lineage: Eukaryota > Metazoa > Arthropoda > Malacostraca > Decapoda > Parastacidae > Cherax > Cherax destructor. Next base: position 68,478 of record WNWK01003367.1, on the reverse strand, counting down.
ACACTCCCGAGCTTCAGAACCTTGCATTTATCTACATTGAACTGCATCTGCCACTTTTCTGACCACGAATTAAGTTTGTCTAAATCTTCCTGAAGTTCTATGACATCTATGTTTGAATCAATTATCCTACCTATCTTCGTGTCGTCGGCGAATTTGCTCATATCACTAGTAATTCCCTCGTCAAGGTCATTGATATATATTATAAATACCAATGGGCCTAAGACTGATCCCTGTGGAACACCAATTGTTACAAGTCCCCATTCGGATTTAACCCCATTTATGCACACTCTCTGCTTCCTATTGGTGAGCCATGACTCGATCCATGACAGCACTTTTCCCCCAATGCCATGAGCTGCCACTTTCTTTAACAGTCTCTGGTGCGGTACTCTATCAACAGCCTCAAAAGCTTTATTGAAGAAGGTTAATAAATTAGATAGGCAGGAACGGCCCCTCGTGAATCCATGCGGAGTATCATTAATCAAATTATGGTTATCTAGATGGCTTCTAATAATATCAGCTATAATTGACTCTAGTAATTTGCCTACAATTGAGGTCAGGCTTATTGGGCGGTAATTTGACGGTAGTGACTTGTCCCCTGCTTTAAAAATAGGAATTACATTAGCCATCTTCCACATATCAGACACTACATCTGTTTGAAGAGATAAATTAAAAATGTTAGATATTGGTTCACAGAGTTCCATTTTGCATTCCTTAAGAACCCTTGCAAAAAGCTCATCAGGACACTAGTGTTTGGCTCATCACTACACTAGTGTTTGGCTCATCACTACACTAGTGTTTGGCTCATCACTACACTAGTGTTTGGCTCATCACTACACTAGTGTTTGGCTCATCACTACACTAGTGTTTGGCTCATCACTACACTAGTGTTTGGCTCATCACTACACTAGTGTTTGGCTCATCACTACACTAGTGTTTGGCTCATCACTACACTAGTGTTTGGCTCATCACTACACTAGTGTTTGGCTCATCACTACACTAGTGTTTGGCTCATCACTACACTAGTGTTTGGCTCATCACTACACTAGTGTTTGGCTCATCACTACACTAGTGTTTGGCTCATCACTACACTAGTGTTTGGCTCATCACTCTGCTTGCAAGTTGGTTACTCTCTTTAAGAACTTTAGTCCTCCACTCAATGGCTCATATGAACATAAGAACATAAGGAAAAGGAACACTGCAGCAGGCCTACTGACCCATGCGAGGCAGGTCCATCACTCACCGGCTTAGACCTGACCACCCAGGTAAACTCCAGGTAGTCAGGTCATTTCCACTTAAAGAATTAGTACTGCATCTGACCTAGTAGCACAAGCTAGTCAAGTCAACTCACACCCACCTACACCCACTCATGTATTTATCTAACCTATTTTTAAAACTACACAACGTCCCAGCCCCTATGACGGTACTCGGGAGTTTGTTCCACTCATCCACAACTCTATTACCAAACCAATGCTTTCCTATATCCTTCCTGAATCTGAACTTTTCCAACTTGAAACCATTGCTGCGAGTCCTGTCTTGGCTGGATATTTTCAGCACACTATTTACATCCCCTTTATTTATTCCTGTTTTCCATTTATACACCTCAATCATATCCCCCCTAATTCTACGCCTTTCTAGAGAGTGCAGATTCAAGGCCCTCAGTCTATCGTCATAGGGAAGATTTCTGATACATGGGATCAACTTTGTCATCCTCCTCTGTACGTTTTCCAGTGCATTTATATCCATTCTGTAATACGGTGACCAGAACTGTGCAGCATAATCTAAATGAGGCCTAACCAAAGATATATAGAGTTGAAGAATAACCTGAGGACTTCTATTATTTATACTTCTTGATATGAAGCCAAGGATTCTGTTAGCTTTATTGCGAACACTTTTGCACTGTTGTCTTGACTTCAGATTACTGCTAACCAGAACTCCTAAATCCTTCTCGCAATCACAAGTATTAAGATCTACATTATTCAGTTTATATGTGGCATGGTTATTGTCCTGTCCAACATTTAGAACTTTGTATTTGTCTACATTAAACTGCATCTGCCACTTCTCCGACCACTGCATCAGTCTATTCAAATCATCCTGGAGTGCTCTAATGTCCTCATTAGAATGAATTGGACGGCTTATTTTGGTGTCATCAGCAAATTTGCTTATGTTGCTATTTATTCCCTCATCTATGTCGTTTATGTAAATTGTGAACAACAGGGGGCCCAAAACTGACCCCTGTGGGACAGCGCTTGAGACGTACCCCCATTCTGATTTCTCCCCATTTATGCAAACTCTCTGTCGCCTATTTGTCAACCATGCCTCTACCCAGGAAAAAAATTCTCCTCCTATTCCGTGTGCCTTAAGTTTCCTCAATAGCCTCTGATGTGGAACTTTATCGAAAGCCTTACTGAAGTCCATATACGCAATATCATATTCAATACCATGATCTACCTCCTCAAACACCTTAGTGAAAAAAGTTAGTAAATTCGTAAGACAAGAAACGCCCCTTAGTAAAACCGTGTTGAGATTCATTAATCATTTTATGCTTTTCAAGATGGCTACGAATTGCCTCGGCAATTATTGATTCCATAAATTTACCAACTATGGAGGTAAGGCTTATTGGTCTATAGTTCGAAGCTAAGGACCTGTCACCTGTCTTGTAAATAGGTATTACATTTGCCCTTTTCCACTTGTCTGGCACTATGCCAGTTTGTAGTGATACATTGAAAAGATTTGCCAAAGGTTTGCTAAGTTCCCCTTTACATTCCTTTAAAACTCTTGCAAACAGTTCATCAGGGCCTGGGGATTTGTTAGGTTTTAATTTCTCTATTTGTCTGAGAACCATGTCACTAGTTACCCCAAACGAGCATAGTCTATTATCTTCCTGTTCAACATAATTTATTATTTCTGGAATTCCGCTAGTATCTTCCTGAGTAAAAACTGAGAGGAAGTAAGTATTGAAAATTTCACACATATCCTTATCACTGTCCGTGATCTGTCCTGAGTTACTCTTAAGTGGGCCTATCTTGTCCCTTATCTTACTTCTGCATACCTGAAAGAAACCTTTTGGGTTAGTCTTCGAATCCATTGCGACCTTAGCCTCATAATCCCTTTTTGCTTTTCTTATTCCTTTTTTTTATTTCTATCTTTAATTGAAAATATAGATTTCTTATCTGTGCATCCCCTCTTTTGATACGCCTATATATGCCTCTCTTTTGACCAATGAGATGTTTTAATCTATTGTTCATCCATTTAGGATCATTTTTGTTAGATCTAATTTCCCTACTCGGAACAAAAGTTGTCTGGACAGCTAGAACTACGCTCTGGAAAACCTCATATTGGAAACCAAAACCAGCTACCTGACCCCATAGTCAGGTCATCCCAATTTAGCCCACCTAGGTAATTTATCAGCCCCATGAAGTCGGCTAAGTGAAAGTCTGGAACAGAGACTTGATTGCTGTTACCTGGGTAATTCCATGATATATTGAAACTAAGAGATTTGTGATCGCTTTTCTCAAGCTCTTCATTAACCTCAAGATTATGAATTAGTGATTCTTTGTTAGCAAGAACCAAATCAAGCAAGTTGCTACCTCTAGTTGGTTCTGTCACAAACTGTTTTAAAAAACAATCCTGAACCATATCAAGAAAGTCACTAGACCCAAGATTACCTGTCACATTGTTCCAATCAATTTGTCTAAAGTTAAAATCTCCCATTAACACAACATTTTCATATCTAGACGCCTTATGAATTTCGTCCCATAGCAGCTTACTGCGCTCCCTATCCAGACTTGGGGGCCTGTAAATCAAACCCAAAATTAATTTTTCACGACCCTCGATAAACTGTAGCCAAACAGATTCTGTGTCCGATGTTTCTAATCTTATATCTTGTCTAACACAACAATTTAGCATTTCTCTATCTTTCAGGTTGAACCAAGTCTCTGTTATAGCAATAATATCTATATTACTTACACTTGCAAGTAATCTTAGCTCGTCTATCTTATTTCTTAGACTCCTACTATTTGTATAGTAAACCTTAAGGGAGCTAGTCACTCGTTGCCCTCTACTATCTCTCTTTGTTTGTTGATCAATTGCTTTGCCTTTACAAGCAACTTTATTTTGAATCTTGTCTTTTAAACATATCACTGAGGTATCCTGGTAATATATGTTGTTTCCAACCCTAATACTACAGCCTGATTGTTTCCCACAAACACCCATAACCTCTATAATCTTCAATGACCCCCTCAATCGAATCGGCTAATGCAACCACTCTAGCCCCAAGTATAACTAATAAATTTGATACTAAAGAAGCTAAAACCTTACTGACAGTAATGAATGAAGTGACAGTAGTAAATTAAGTGACAGTAATAAAGGTGACAGTGTAATAAAGACGGTCAACTAATAAAGACTGTGGCTGCAATAAAGGAGGTGACAGTAATAAAGTGACAGAAATAAAGGTGACAGAAATAAAGGTGACAGTAATAAAGGTGACGGTAATAAAGGCAGTGACAGTAATAAAGAAGGTGACAGTAATAAAGGTGACAGTTAATAAAGAGGTCAACTTAAAGACTGTGGCTGTAATAAAGGAGGTGACAGTTAATGACGAAATAATGACGAGGTGCATTAAAGGTGACATAAGGCGGTGACGTAATAAAGAGGGGACATTAGTGACCACTTGACGCGAGAGTAATAAAGGAGGTTACATTACTGAGTGTCAATTGATGGCCACTTACGCGAGTGTCACTTGATGGCCACTTACGCGAGTGTCACTTGATGGCCACTTACGCGAGTGTCACTTGATGGCCACTTACGCGAGTGTCACTTGATGGCCACTTACGCGAGTGTCACTTGATGGCCACTTACGCGAGTGTCACTTGATGACCACTTACGCGAGTGTCACTTGATGACCACTTACGCGAGTGTCACTTGATGACCACTTACGCGAGTGTCACTTGATGACCACTTACGCGGGTGTCACTTGATGACCGCTTACGCGGGTGTCACTTGATGACCACTTACGCGGGTGTCACTTGACTCATCAACTGATCCTCAGATATTCAACATTTACTTCACATATTAACATGATGTTAATATGTAAGTTAAATATAACATTACTAACATAAATAAATATTCATTGTGCCTCGCAGATATTATCTTGCTATAATCACGAACGTCAGTAAGATAATTATCTTAATATTATCAAGTAATTATCAAATCAAAACAATGAAAACTTCATTTATTTCAAATTTCAAAGTTTCTTTCTTATTCTTTCATTGTATGTTTTAACACAAAGAACTTAGCGGCCATAAGTAAAACCCGCAGTAAATTGCTTTTCCGTTCCCTTCTGCTCACTCAACCAGCTAAGTGATCTCCCCAACCTGCTGAGTAATCTCCCCAACCTGCTGAGTAATCTCCCCAACCTGCTGAGTAATCTCACCCACCTGTTGAGTGAGTAATGTCTCCCACCTGCTGAGTAATCTCCCCCAGCCAACTTCCGCCACCGGATGCGTCACACACAGCCGTGAATCCTGTCACAGTGATGTTTATCACACTCAGCATGACATAAGTCACACTCATTATGTCACTCTCAGCAGACCACATCCAATATCTGCGTTGTGTATTGCTGACAAAAGAGTTAACAGCTGGTAGCACCACCAGCTGGACGACCATCAGCTGGGTTACCTACAGACATTATCAGCTGTGAAGAAAGTGTGTTAGTCTGAAAAGCACTGCTTACCTCGCCACCTTGTTCTCGTTCCTCTTACGAAAACTGTTCAATGCTAAACCGTCACGGTGGGTGGATAACTTTGTCTTACGTGTGTGTATGTATACAGACACACACACACACGTACGTTTGACCAACTACTAAATATAAAACAGTGTATAGATTGCGAAATATCACGAAAGTTATACTAGGAAAGTGAGAGAGTCTAAAGGCTCCCATCACGGTTGCTAGACGATGACATGCTCTCAACACATGACAGGATACCTGGAGGATCAGACATGGTGCATAAGAGTGTCCAACACGAGCACAACACAAGAAGAGATACAAACTAAATATACAGTGGACCCCCGAGTTTCGGTCATAATTCATTCCAGAAGGCTGCTCAAGTGCCATTACCGAACGAATTTACTCCCTTAAGAATAATGTCAAGTAGGTTAGTCCATTTCAAATCCCCAAAAATACACTTACAAAAGCACTTACAATATTACACTTACATAATTGTACGATTTCCGAGGTGAACGAAACTCAGGGGTCCACTGCAAGATTAATATAGATTGTATTGTATTGTACTGTATTTCATGTAGAGCTAAACCGTGGAAATAAATGGTATAAAATACCGACACAATGGAAAAATAAACACATAAGCAGTATAATGTGATCCTTTATTGATCACATTATACTGCTTATGTGTTTATTTTTCCAGAGCTAAACCGCCTAAGTTACCGTGTTTGGGCATATAACATTATAGTGTTACTGTTTTATTGGCTCAATTAGAGCCTTTCCAGGGCACGTGAAACTATTGACATGGTCCCTACCACAAGTGATAGTGCAGATTCGATCGTTTCTAGGTTATGGTCAACCATTTTGTCGCCATCCGTGTTTCGGCATTTTTTTTGTGATTAAATAAAAATATATTATATTTTATGTAACCTAAGCTACCCTAACCTGCTACTGCGAACACAAGTAGCAATTTCTAAGCCTGTTGCACCTGGCTGCAACCAAAGTCAGCCTTGCTGACTGCTGAGTTTAGTCTATATTCCTTTACCACTATATAAAATATTTACAAATTTAAATTAGCAGTATAACGATAAAAGAGCAAAAATTCACTTATAACAAGAGTGGTTTGGACCAGCTAAGTGAGAGTGACTCTCAGCCAGGCAGACTGGAGCAACATCACCTTGGCTCTCGTACTCTTGGTTGGCTGAACTGGACAATTAATAAGAGCAGGAAGGGGGCCCTGAGCTGCTATATTCTGAATTGCTAGTTCGTTGGTCGAGACGACATGCCAATGTGTGTGTGTGTGTGTGTGTGGTGTGTGTGTGTGTGTGTGTGTGTGTGTGATGGACGTTGAATGAATGCAACGCCTCACCTGCACTTCCCTTCCTAGGATCACACCTGATTAACGTCCATTCCCAACGTGTTGTATGACCTCTACGAATTTAAAGCTCACCAGGATTATAATATCTTTGTCATGTGAGGCTACACGAGTCCTACCCCAGGGTATTGCCATAATGCCATAAAATCCTTGGAGTGTCCGGGAGAGAGTTGGATGGGATCAGCGATGGTGACGCTGGATATGAGCCAGAGGGACAAAGCAGTGAGTCAGGCGGTAAAAGAGACTAAAATGTCCACAACATTAGCATAATGAATAAATGTATGCCGGCCACCCGGTCCAACTGCAACCAGGCCACCCGGTACTGACCAGGCCACCCGTTCAACTCCGCGGTAAAGCCACGGTAGCCACCACCGGTCATCGAACCACGTATGCAACCAGGCCACCGGTCCAACTGCAACCAGGCCACCCGTTCTAACTGCAACCAGGCCACCGGTCCAACTGCAACCAGGCCACCGGTTCAACTGCAACCAGGCCACCCGGTCTAACTGCAACCAGGCCACCGGTCCAACTGCAACCAGGCCACCGGTCTAACTGCAACCAGGCCACCGGTCCAACTGCAACCAGGCAACCGGTCTAACTGCAACCAGGCCACCGGTCCTAAGCACGCAACCAGGCCACCCCAGAATATTGATCAAAATTGCTGATAAAAGGGTAGTTACTTATACTGGGATACTAAGGTAAGTTACTTTAAATGGGATATAAAGGGTAAGTTACTATCTGGCGATATAAAGGGTAATACTTTTACTGGGATAAAAGGAAGAACTGGGAATAAAGTAATATTTTACTGATATAAAGGGTAAGTTACTTATACTGGGATATAAAGGGTAAGTTACTTATACTGGGATATAAAGGGTAAGTTACTTATACTGGGATATAAAGGGTAAGTTACTTATACTGGGATATAAAGGGTAAGTTACTTATACTGATTAAATATATAACTGGAAAAGGTAAGTTACATATGGGTTAAAGGCTAAGTTCACTGGGATATAAAGGGTAAGTTACTTATACCGGGATATAAAGGGTAAATTACTAATATCTGTTTGTAATAGAAAAAGAAATGTTAAAACAGGCGTACAGAAAAAGATCATGCACAGAGCGTAGTAGACACAATTAATTCAGATATTTATTGTTTAATGCGCCTGCATCAGTCTCCCATTTGACTGTTTAACAACAGAGAAATGAGGCTGCCTCCTGTTGAACAGCCCATCCTGTTGATTACAAATATCATTTCACTGTTGCAAAGGCAGTCAAATGGGGACTGATGGAGGCACCTTAAACAGTGAATATTTGACAGTTACGTCTACCTGGTTCAGTGAGAACATGGTGGTGGGTTTTTTTTTATCGCTCTGCAGAACTTATGGTCGTCTTTATCTTAAACTTAATATATTTACTATTGTATGTTATAATTAATATTTTCTATGGAAAGAGAGGACAATGTTAGCTAGTGTTATATAACCTAAGTTAACCCAATCTAACCTAACCTAATCCTAACCAAATTTAACCTAATAGGCTGGATTGTTCTTGGATGGCCTCTTGCAACTCACAAGCATCTATGCGGATTTCCCACAAACTGGGTTGAGCCCGGAGCTCACCGGTTATGAGCTGAAAACACTACAACTAAGTGATCCAAATCTGACCGAAACGTCGTCATGAGCTTCTCTCTATGTGTGGGTTATGTGTACGAAGTATAATAGTTCATCATAAACAGATTTTCTCAAAATTTGATACAGCCATGAAATGTATAACATTCTTTATGGTTATAGTAAGTACAAACTTTTTTTTATCGCTAACAGTTATTGTGTAGGAAGGTTTTGCTGTCGTGCTCCATCACAGTAGATGGACTGCCACTAAACACAAACATGTGCTGTTGTGTTTCATTCATTTAAACTGGACTAAAAAACACGACGATGATGGGAAGGTTTATGGTCCTGCATATTGTATCATACATAAGAGTATCAAATTCTTGTTTACATACTATATGTGTGAACTTACTTGATTACTTCACCTCTATCAATGTAGGTGCTAGAGTAGTGTTGTGCTACCCTGCTACAGTTACGCATCTGTTAAAATCTGCGTGTATTTCTAGGCAGGTAGCTCACAATTTAAACATTCACCGGGTCAGAATGCCAACTTCAGAACGGTGTAGTGTCACCTTCACGCTAACATGCCGCGTTCAGTGTCATAACGTCATTAACATCTCTTCCTTGTCACCTGTATTTGAGTTCTGAAAGTTTCTAACACGCTTTCTAGGTTATGTTTACTCTATTTGTATTTGATAAGTAGAGTTCTGGCTAAGGTACATATATACTGATAATCTGACCCTAAGCACGAGTGCACTTTCACTTGGGCAAAGTGTTGAGAATATTGTTAAGTTCACCTTGGCACTATTACCTTCACCTGGGTACCGCTACCTAAATCTGCGCACTGGGCAAGTATCATCTTCAACTAAACAACTGTTATCTTTATCAGAGAAGTGTATCACACTTTCCCAAGGACAATTTTCACAGTTACCTGAGGATAAGGTCACTTTTTATTGAGGAATGTTGTTATTGTATTTCATGAAGCCCTGAACCCATGTGGGTCATTCAGCAGGAGGAGTGAAGGCTCGATCCTTCCTCAGTTAATAACTGCCCGGTCTCTAACAGATCAGGATAATGGTGATCGTTCCCATACTTGAGAAGAACGTCAGCTTTACCCGGAAACAGTCAATCGGCAAATCAATATCTATCTTCTCGTTGGTATGTGAGTACCGTCACCGGGGTTGCCGTAGCTTTAACACTGTTGAAAGTCAGACGATACTGTCGTAAAATCTACTGTTACCCCACTCAATCATCAGTCAATATGGCGTATAATGTAGACGGTTGCCGATATTTTGTTATAATGTAAACTCCTGTGGGGTAGCAACCACTGGAGTACCTCCTTGCATGCCTTGAAACTCCAATGCTTTCAAGCAAAACTTATCTTCGCTAGTGTTTGAGTCTTGCGCCGTCAGAGTAAATTTCCACTTCCATTGTGATTTCCTCGCAGCTTCTATTTGACACGGGTTCTAGCGTCCGTAGAGACAGGCATCTCTCTCTGACGCTGGCTAGCTTAGGTGGCCCAGTTTGAGCTAGCTCAGCGCCTGACTAAGAACACGGCAGTTCATTTTTTGGCCAAAACATCGAGATTTCCCTCTCGTCAAAAAATGCTACAAGTTATAGCTGACCACTTGATACGAGCTATGGATACAGTTTGGACTGGTTATATGACTATAATGCCAGCAAATTAATAATACTGTTTAGTAACTTTTTTTTTTTTTTTTTTTTTATCTTTCAAACGGTTCTTGTACTTGAAAATCATCAACGCGTGAAAACTGACGCGATCCCTCCCTCCATTGTCATCGTCGCTCCTCACTACGATAATTACAGATACTTTCACTAACACCAAGCAAAAACATTTTTTTTGCGCCACCCAAGTGCGTACCTTTGAGAACACACCTACAGTAAGTAGAGTATTTTCTCCATAAATCTATTCTTTATTGTCTAGCTTTATAGTATATGTCAGTATATTTATCCCAACATTCACTGCTCCCACTTTCTCTCTCTGTGACGACCACACGTTGCAGTTTTTATCTGTAACTTCAGACGCCAGAGCAGAGCACAGAAGCAGCATTTACCAGCCATTAATAAATAACAACTGCGAGGCCTGGCGTAAACTTCTTTCCACTTTGTTTAGACCCCAAATGTCACCCAACTAAATACAAGATTTGTTGTCTGTGAATGTCACCAACTTAACGCAAGGCTTATACACTATCACACACTAAGTGAATATCTCGATATCACACGTTGAGGACGGAGGGTCGAACCTCTACCATCCATCGTCCTGAATAATCCACACGGGTTTACTGCTTCATATAAATAAAAACATTTTAATTCTACTCTTTGAATGTCACCCAACTTAACACAAGGCTTCTATTCTCTCTGAACGTTTCCCAACTTAACACAAGACATTTACTCAGTGTGAAAGTTACTCAACTTACCACAAGGTCTAGCGCTCCATGCACCAGAGACTCGTCATTACTCCGACACATAGATCAACTCGTGGTATACAAAATTATAGAGAGGAAATAAAACGGCCACTGATCACTGGCTACAAACGAATTTGTTTATGGTTTCAAAAATCCTTATATAATGTTAGTGGCGGAGCTGAAGGAAAATATTTACGTCATTTATTACTAAATGTCTCTCATTAATCTCAAACAGAACATCGACACCATGCCCAGCCTTCTAGGGCAGGGTAGGTGCCACACCTAGAGCTTGCTACCATCTGCAGCTCGCAAGACTGCCCTTCCCGTCAGCCTCCCTGGGGCGGGGAAGATGGCAGACCAGAGAGACCTAGCTTCTCCCTACGATCCCCGTGAGGGCGGGGAATGGGGCTAGGCCTGGGGACAGTTGGTCCCAACGATGAGGGGGTACTTGTACCTCCTCCCATGGGAGACATAGGTCTCAGATACTCCCACGACAGGGAGCCGGAGCCGGGTCGCCATCTAGAATAGACCCGGGCCGGGAGAATTCCCGGCGAATCAACACCTCCATTAATCTCAGTTACATCTGGCAACTTATCCCATATGTTTACCGCTCGATTTAAGAAAAACGGTAAGCCAGCACCGGTAAGTTGGCGAGTAATAACTGAGCAGATCGTCAGGAGTCACTTTCATATTTCTTAACGAAAACACTAAATTAAACAAAACAAATATTTCTATTCCTGGGCCTAAAATCGTTTACATATAATATTAAATTAATTTCTGGATATTATATTTCAATTGGCAATATTCAAATATTTGCTTGCGTTTCGATTGCCACGGTCTTCGATAATGCTAAATACTTATATAACTACTGTTTAGCGCTGGACACCCTCTAGTTTGTCAAAAGTATATCGCTTTTTTTTTTTTTACTGTCACAGGAGACTGTCTACTTGGCTTCACATCTTTACCTCTATTATTCCCAAATATTTTCCTTTATTGCTCTATGATAAAAAAATTATTTATCATTCATTAATTGAAATTAAAAAGTTAAATAAATTTTCTTGTATTTTTGATTGACGTTGAAGATGTGTTATATCTTAGCTCCTTTGTTTTATCTTATCGACGAAGTTTCATACTGAACAGTCTGAACTACCAATGTAATGACACACATGTATTTTACCTCATAAACTAGCGATACCATTTACGTATATCAAGAATAAAACCGGTACGAAGAATGACTCTTGTGACACGTTACTTCTTCCTTCTTATTATTACTACCATTGTTAACTTCCAGACAACCAGTCCTCTCAGTACACATCACTCTATACAATGTTCCTTTACTATTAACTCAAGACTTTGAAGAGGAGTGTCACCTGAAGCTCTCTGAAAATCTAGTTAGACCATATCTACTGCCTTGACTATATATTGTAAATTAAACAAATCGTAAACACAGTCTAGATGAATTATAAAAATGAACGATTTCTCCAGAATCTGTGTTTACATTTTATTTATTAGCTGATGACCTTTTAAATGATGAATCATTGTTTCAATGTACTTTCTAATACCGAGGTGTGACAAAATAGTTTATAATAACCAGTAGAGCTGCATTTTTCCATTCTAAAAGATCAGTGTGGCATTTAAAAGCTTCCACTCTTGCAGAACTGTTTTCATTTTCAGTGACTGGGTGTTGGAACAAAAAATATATTAAAGTTTTGCAGCATTAATAGAAGGCGTTGACTTAATGTATTCGCAGGAAAACTATAAACCGGCAAGGGTCACACAGAGCCTGTGTAACGTAGGTAAGATTGGGGTCACTCCAATTCTTTATTCTCTCTTTCCTTTTAGATGAAGAATCCTTCAAGGCTTTTCACCCCCTCCCCCTTTCCATTACCCCTTGAGTCTGGAAGCAATACGCTTCTGCCTGGAAGGTAAACCCTCCCTACCTGGCAGAAGCACGGCGTGAAACAGAAGCTGGAAGACGAATTCAAGACAGTTACAATAAGAAGATTGGATAGTCAGGAGACGAGGCAGAAGTCACCAAGAATTTATCCTAAAAACAGCATCATTTAGAGTATCACCATTTGGCAGGACACAGTGATACAGTAATTGTTCGACAAATTCAAGACTGTTTGAAATAATTAGGTTGTGTGTAAATCTCATTACTCAAACGACTAAAAGAACGAGTGGAACCCGGAAGACCGACCGCAGCCAAATTGGTGATAAACAAACGCGAGGAGCTGACGAACACCTACACGAGTACGACAACCTTCTACGCCAAGCGGGAAGCAATTTCGAAAACCTCACCAGCTATAATTAACCCCCCAATTTTTATGTTATTTTATATAAAAGAAACTAAAATGACCAAGATTTTTCATCAAGAAGTAGATCAAGTCCTAAAAAACTGAGTCAACTTTACCACTGCATGTTAATATTAACTTAATATTTGTTCTTAAAATCAGGAATACCATTTTAATAAAATACTTTTGCTTATATTAACAATGCTTACAGCTAAACCTCTAATAACATTCACTGATAGTAGCTAGATAGGTATCACATCATAGCACATCCTGCCTACATGGACCCCAATGGAAATAAGTCACTGTCTGACTTTTTTGGGTTATCCTAGGTTTTCTACACATATGCTGCTATGTATGATGATCTGTGTAACTGTATTTGTGTATACCTGAATAAACTTACTTACTTACAAAGAAGTAAGGCTTTCATGCATGTCTAGATGTTTCTGTAAACTGAACACCCTGGGTAAAAAAAACCCAGATGGTTCACTATGGAAGAGGATTAAAATTCTTAAGAATAGTAAATTACATAAAGTGTGCTTCGCTTAATAATAGTTCCAAGAACTCATTACTACTGTCATTTCCTAAGTAAATAGCAGTAGTAATAAGTCAATTAGTAAGGATAGCTCAGAATTAACATTGATAAGTGCCATGTTAGTAACTTTTAGATCCTTCAAAACCTGAAGTAAGACAGAAATAAATGAAGTTTATCAATGTATCCCAGCTTATGTACAACCCCTCAACGGGTTATCACTGAGTTAAGATTAGTTCCAGGAGACACTGTCCTACCTCTACCACCCCACCGTCGCCACCACCACCGCCTCTACCACCCCACCGTCGCCACCACCACCGCCTCAACCACCCCACCGTCGCCACCACCGCCTCTACCACCCCACCGTCGCCACCACCACCGCCTCTACCACCACCACCGTCACTACCTAAGATGCGTCATATGATGGCACTCTCGGGTGTGACACTAGGTTTCCCTGGCGGCGGCTACAAGAAGTGCTCACCAGCATGATGTTTACCAACGCGGAAGAGAATGTAGTAGTTGTTAGCCAGAACCTGTAATTAAGTGTAACATCATTTTTTTGTGTGTAATTTTTAAGTTTATTTTCTTCTACCTACCATATTGATGTTGGGTTAGTTGAGACGTAGTTTTGAGGTGGTCAGTCCCTCACCCTTGGAGACGTAGCTTCCTGGGGAGTAAGTATTGCCAACCAAACATTAGAAATCTCACAAATATGTTTTTTTTTTTGAGTAAAAGGACACAATTTTTTTTATTTATGGAAAATCATCATGTAATAGTTTATCTTATTATTCATTTATGTATATTAGAGAGAGAGAGAGAGAGAGAGAGAGAGAGAGAGAGAGAGAGAGAGAGACAAAGAGAAACATCCAGACAGACGGGAGGGGGGAGGAGGGAAATGGCACTCCACCTCTATAAACCCGACACAATCCAACATTTTTTGCTGCCCCGCTGCCAGGCAGGATACTTGGATTTTAATATTCCCTGGAGGTTAATGTATCTCAGTCGTGTTATTTCCGGGACACGATTATGAAACCAGACAAGGGGAAACAGTTTTTCTTGTTGGAAATACTTCTCTCTGTTCCTTTCAACTCCCTTCCTTCCTACCTCTCTCCTTCCCTCCCTCCCTCCTTTTATCATCCTTTTCATGTCTCCCTCTCTCCCTCCTCCTTTCACCCTCCCAATGCCTTCTCTCTCTCTCTCTCTCTCTCTCTCTCGGGATAATAATTATAAAAGAGAACAATGGTTCATGGTTCAGTGATGTAACTTCCATCAGTCTCAAGAGGGAAAACTATGCAATTTATAAAAGCAAATAAGCCACATGTCAGTATTTTTTTTTCTTTAGCTTAGGATAGTGAGAGAAGAATGAGTTGAATTAGGAAGTGGGCGGATGCAGACCCCAAACACAGCTTTCAGAATAGGTATGATAGGTCACATGAGGCCAGGAGTAAATGGATACTATGACGGCCAGATCAAAAATAAATGTGTACAAGTGAGTACTGTCAATTGTCAGAGTTGATGGTAAATGAGCTTTAAGGAAGCAACTCAACAGATAGGTTTATCTATAGAACAGCGAGGAAGAGGAGGGGATACGATTACGACATACAATATACTACGGAGCATAGCCAGGGGAAACAAGGAAACGGTCTATTTTTTTTCCTTGGGTAAAACAGGAATGTCTAAAAATTATGTCTTCAACATAAATGAAAAAAGTTGAATGAGACGACTAATGACACAGTAGAAAGTGATTATTTAGCAAGGTTGTGAAGTAGTCATAATACAGGTTTATGTTACGGAATTGTGGAATTTTCATATATATATATATTTTTTTTTTAATATGCGAAATATTAAAAAATATATAGAAGAATGTGCTAAAGCGCTATTTTACTGCATTAATTAGGACGATTCATATGCGGTTTGAATCATTCGCTGACATATCAATTTTTAGTTAAAATACGAACTATTATAAGTTACGATGAAAAAATAGATATCCTTCGTTTCCCCCCCCCCATTACTTAAACAAAGGGAAATAAGTAATTACAACCCCCACTTTCAATTTAAAAAAACTAGCTTTCTTTCCTCTTCCTCCAGTGGGGCAGGAAAATCTGAAGACCTCCGGCAACACAGTGTTGCAGGAGACGCAACTGACGCAACGTGAAGTGTCGTGCAGTTGTGCTTCTGCTATAAGTGTCGTGAAGTCGTGCTTCAGCTATAACTTCCTGTTCTGCTTGTCGTACAGTCGTGCTTCTGCTATAAGTGTCGTCCTTCTGCTATAAGTCGTCCTTCTGCTATAACTGTCGTGCTTCTGCTATAACTGTCGTGCTTCTGCTATAAGTGTCGTGCTTCTGCTATAAGTGTCGTGCTTCTGTTATAAGTGTCGTGCTTCTGCTATAAGTGTCGTGCTTCTGCTATAAGTGTCGTCCTTCTGCTATAAGTGTCGTCCTTCTGCTATAAGTGTCGTCCTTCTGCTATAAGTGTCGTCCTTCTGCTATAAGTGTCGTCCTTCTGCTATAAGTGTCGTCCTTCTGCTATAAGTGTCGTCCTTCTGCTATAAGTGTCGTCCTTCTGCTATAAGTGTCGTCCTTCTGCTATAAGTGTCGTCCTTCTGCTATAAGTGTCGTCCTTCTGCTATAAGTGTCGTCCTTCTGCTATAAGTGTCGTCCTTCTGCTATAAGTGTCGTCCTTCTGCTATAAGTGTCGTCCTTCTGCTATAAGTGTCGTCCTTCTGCTATAAGTGTCGTCCTTCTGCTATAAGTACAAGCAAGATCAAAGGTTTTAAAATGCTACTGTTGAGTGTGTGTGTGTGTGTGTTGGAGGGGAAGAGGACGGTGTGGCTGGGCGCACCAGCTGGGAGAGAGACAGGCTGGGCGCACCAGCTGGGAGAGACAGGCTGGGCGCACCAGCTGGGAGAGAGACAGGCTGGGCGCACCAGCTGGGAGAGAGAGAGGCTGGGCGCACCAGCTGGGAGAGACAGGCTGGGCGCACCAGCTGGGAGAGAGACAGGGGTGAGGTAACTAACCTGGGATCGACAGTGATGTTGGTGTCGTAATTTACAGCAACTCGGATTTTTCTTTAACAAAATAACACAATGGATAGGTTTTCGTGTGAGAGAGTTTGCCAGCTAGTTAGAAACCTTTGTATTTCTCTCCTGTCATCCTTGTTTTTTACTTACACACAACACACGAGCTGTTGGAGTGTGAGCAGGGTAACATTTTGTGAAGGGATTCAGGGAAACCAGTTAATTGATTTAGTTGAACTTGAGTCCTGGAAATGGGAAGTACAATGCCTGCACTTTAAAGGAGGGGTCTGGGATAGTGACAGCTGGGAGGGACTTTTCTCAGCTGTCGTATCTAAGCTCCTCTGCAAAGACAGTGATTATGTATGAGTGTGGTGAAAGTGTTGAATGATGATGAAAGTATTTTCTTTTGGGAGTTTCTTTTGGGTCACCCTGCCTCGGTGGGAGACGACCGACTTGTTAAGAAAAAAATTATATATATATATATATATATATATATATATATATATATATATATATATATATATATATATATATATATATATATATATATATATATATATTATAAGATGGGGTCCAGCTCTGGTACAAATTTTGGGACCCATAGCCTCGGAGAAGTGGATAAAAGGCTTCAAGGAAGAAAATTTGGATTTCTTTCTGATGCCATTTGAATATTCCACTTCCCCTACCACCCCATCTTTTTTTTTTTTTTTTTTTTTTACTAATAGGTATATTTTATTACATAATATGGTACAAAAGATTTAAGAGACACATTGTTGATATAAAGATGGCATATACAGTACACGAGGTGTGTAGTGTCTAGTACATATTGTTACATGTTTGTCACTGATTATAATGCGTAAATCTCATCCAGCTCTTCCGAGCTGGGGCGTGTGCCCAGAATACAGCATGCATTACCCCTCTGAACAGCAGCGCTGAGTCGCTGGAACAGAAAACTAGCTGTCCTGGGATCCCTAGTTACCCTGTTGAGTCTTTTGCCCAGCTCCTTGAGGAACTTAGATGCACTCTTTCCCCATGAGCCAAGGGTCTCTGAGCCTATGGGAACAAACATATAATGATGGGCATGTTCTCCATATTTTCTCGACTTCTGGGACTCCCTGAAGGTGGCAGCTGCCCCTCCTTCCTCCCTTGTGTATTGGAGATAGGTATCAGCCAAGGTAGATGCACATGTGTAGTCCCACACCACCTGCTTGCCGTCTGTCCAGGCTTGAAGGGTGATACCATCTGGACGCTTTTGGCTGCCATCAGAACTGCATAGTTGGGGTGGTTCCCTTACTGCTGGGCATCCGGCTGTTGTGAGGCTCCTCTTGATAATGTTATTAACCTCTTCATGTCTTGCAATATTTCCCTCGGATTTACGACACACAAGACCATGGTACCCGAATCGGTCTGCTGCTTCACTGCCACAAATACACCTGTGTTCGGCGAGAATAGGGGCGGCAAGTCGAAGGGCAACACCAATGTGGATGGTCTGTGGGTCGAGGCCTGTGCCAAGGCTGGAGTTGGGAACAGCCAAAAGAAAGTCCCCTGAATGATGAGCTCTCACTGCAAGAAGGCGGGCTCTATCCTTCCCTGACACACTCTGAAGCATTGCTGAGGCTATATTCTCTACTATTGGGCCATCCCAGTGCGACTGTTTGTAGTTGTTGGGGGGAGCAGGCCTGGTTTCAGAGCCTGTTAGATTATCCCAGATCCTGGCTCCATCAACAAACTTTTGGTCATGGATTCCAATCGTGTCCCTAAGATGTTCAGGGAGAATTGCTGCTACAAGCCCTCTGGATGCAATGCATGAAGACAGGAAAGCAGGTAGAGCAATCTGAGATGACTTGCGGACACAATGCCTCCTAGTCTGACTGGTAGTGTAGCTTGGTCCCACTGCCCATCTTCTAGAGTAAGGTTAAGTACTTTAGTAAAGATCTGCCTCAGGATACTGTCATATTCGTGCAGTATAGGGTTATCATATGAAGGAGCACATCTTAGGAAATATGTCAACCTGGGCAGACTCAAGCATTTGTGAGAAGGTACAAGGCATCATGGGTGTCAAGATTGCCTATTCGTTGTTCCATTCTCCTCAATTCTTCCAGTTTCTTCCTGAGAATTGTGTCAATGGCATCGCTTCCCAGAGGTGCTCCAAGCAAGACACTATTAGTAGGGGCAATGACTGTTGCTCCTGGTAGTTTTGATATCACTGCATCACTTATATATATGTATTAAGTAAAAATCGTCGTTTTAGTACTTTTATGTCATCATAGTGTTGAAGTAGAGGTGTGATTCGTCAAAAACAATAAATGATCCTTATTTTTAAGCTTTGTAGCTCAGTGGTAGAGCGCTAAGACTGCTGCATCTAAGGACCACTGTGAGTTTTACACACACACACACACACACACTAAGCAATTTCCAGAGAAGTGAAGTATCATTGAGTCTTCGTGAACTTAGGCAAGGCTAAATTTAACACGCATACCACCCGTGTCGTGAGGACAGGCTGAGGCAATACCAAAGTTTCCTATCAAGATGGTGAAGCCACGTGAAGCAAGAGCACCCCGTGCTCTTGCTTCACGTGGTGTCGCAACTACTCCAGTATTTTATTTTATAACAGTAGAATCCATCACGACAAGCATGTCCATGTAAATGTGTTGGACTTCAAAGTGGAAGAAAGAATCAGAAAATAATTTTTAGAGGCAGATGGAGTCAAGGGTTTCGACACAAAATTACAGAATCATGGGGATTTTTAACCTTGTCCCACCACTTGTGAAACAGCTTTTGGGTGGAGCCACTAGGCTAGACCCCGTCCCTAACCTCAGTTAATATCATTATATTGTCTGGCACCACTCAGTCCGCCCAGGTCCTGTAGCTGCTTGACCTTCAATGGAATATTTACCAATATCCTCATTATCTTCCTGCTCAGGCTGGCAGATTTCAACATTGTATATGAAACGTTTCCTGTGTGATGGATGACAGGAAAACTTAGCTAGCTTCTTTTCTCAACATGTACCTCGTACAGAATACGACCGTATCAGCACACTAGAGATATGTCCAATATTAAAGTCAGACCTTACTCTGTACTCAGACTGTCTGCGTTACTGTCACTCTTCTAGCTACACTGACTCCTCTGCTCCAGGAAACAGCAGACAAAGTTTCGAAACCTCAAGGTCCCAAAACTGTTGTACAGCCACATTAAGAGGAAAACAACAGCCAAGGACCAGGTAATCAGGCTGTTGAAGGAAAGATGGGAGATCACCAGAAACGACAAAGTATGTGAAGAGCTAAACATGAGATTTAAGGAAGTGTTTTTAGTGGACACAGACTATACTACAGTAGACCAGAATGGTAGGGTACGTCAACAAGTGCTGGACACACTACACACAACCGAGGAGGTGAAGAGGCTTCTAAATGAGCTAGACACTGCAAAGGCTCAAAGGCAGTGAGACTGGACATCTCTCTGTGGGTCCTCAGAGAGGGATCAGAGGCACTGTGTGCCACTAACAACAGTCTTTAACACATCTATTGAAACAGGGCAACTACCTGGGCTGTGGAAGACAGTAAATGTAGTCCAAATTTTTAAGAACGGAGATAGGCAGGTAGCATTTAACTACAGACGAGTGTCACTGACATGTATAGTATGCAAAGTCATGGAGAGATTTAAAAGGAAAAGACTGGTGGAGCACCTAGGAAGGAATGAGCTTATACATGATAACTAGAATGGTTTTAGTCAGAGGAAATCCTGTGTTACAAACCTACTGGAGTGTTACAAGGTGACGGAAGGCAGGCAGGAGAGAGAGAGAGAGAGAGAGAGAGAGAGAGAGAGAGAGAGAGAGAAGAGAGAGAGAGAGAGAAGAAAAGAGAAGAGAGAGAGACGAGAGAGAGAAGAGAGAGAGCAGAGAGAGACAGAGAGAGAGACAGAGAGAGAGAGAGAGAGACAGAGAGAGAGAGAGAGAGAGAGAGAGAGAGGGGCAGACTGCATTTTCTTGGATTGTAAGAAGGCTTTTATCAAGATTCCACACAAGAGATCAGTTCAAAAGCTAGAGGAGCAGGCAGGAATAACAGGAAAGGCACTGTAATGGATCAGAGAATACTTGACAGGAGGAAAACAACAACTGATGGTGGTACGGACGAGGTGTCAGAGTGGGCAACTGTGACGAGCAAGCTTTCACAAGGGTCAGTACTAGGCCCGGTGCTGTTTCTGGTATAGGTGAATGACATGGCGGAAGGGATAGTTTCGGAGGTGTTCCTGTTTGCAGACGACGTGAAGCTAATGAGAAGTATTCAAGGAAACGAGGATCATGTAGAACTACAAAGGAATCTGGACAGGCTGAATTCCTGGTTGAATAACTGGCAAAGTCATGAAGATTGGGGAAGGTCCAAGAAGACCGCGGACAGACTACAGGCTAGGGTGGGAAGCAAAGACTGCAAACCTCACTTAAGGAAAATGATCTTGGAGTGAGTATAATACCAAGCACATCTGAGGAACACATCAACCAAATAACTGCTGCAACATACGGGCGTTTCGACACCTTAGCAAGAAATCATTCAAGTCTCTATACACCGTATACGTCAAGCCCATATTGGAGTATGCAGCCCAGTTTGGAACCCACACCTGATCAGGCAAAGGTTTGCAACAGAACTAGTCCCGGAGCTAAGGGGTATGTCGTACGAAGAGAAGTTAAGGGAAATCGACCTGACGCCACTGGAGGACAGAAGACATTGCTGGACATTATAGCGACATTCAAAATACTGAGAGGAATTGACAAGTTGGATGGAGACAGAATGTTTCAGATATGGGACACAGCAACAAGGGGTCACAACTGGAAGATGAATATGAGACACAGGGATGTTAGGAAGTATTTCTTCAGTCAGAGTTGTTAGGAGGTGGAACAATCTGGTGAGTGATTAGTGAAGGCAGGATCCATACATAATTTTAAGAGATACGATGAAGCTCAAGGCGCAGGGAGAGAGGACCCAGTAGCAACCAGTGAAGAGACGGGGCCAGGAGCTGTGAATCGATCTCTGCAACCACAAATATATAAGAAAACACACTAGTAACTAACGCATCAGACCAAGCGTCTCTCGGCATGCGCCTTTGACAACTGCTAACTAACATACACACGAGCTAGAGCGCACTCTTTATTTTTTAGCTACGCAAACTCAAGTTATTCCCAGAGAGGAGCAAGCAAGCACCGTCAGACAGACAGACACTGACAGTCACATTGACGGAATGGCAGAGGCAACTCAAATGTATAATATGTTTACCTTCACCTTGCTCGCTACCACGTCAGCTTTCCAAACAGGCTTGACCAGATTGTTAGAGGTGGGAACTATTGGCTGCATGAGGATCAATTATAACAAAAAAACAATCACCTAGACAAATTCATCACTAAAGTAGAAGGTACAGTATACTATTTCTGTGTTGTATATACACTAAGAAATAATTCTCACTGGATGATGCCTTTCGGTGTATATACAATGGGAGCTTTGATGAGATACGGGATGAGATACCTGTCGGAAAATCAGGAATAAAATTAATGATTAAAGTTTGGTTGCATGTGAGGAAAACTTTGATATTATTGCAATAACTGAAACATGGTTTAATGTCAGGAGTCGGGACATGATTGACGAGTGACACATTCAAGGATTTAAGTTGTTTCATGTTGACACAACAATGGGAAGGGGGGGGTAGTGCAGCGTTATATGTCCAAAATAACTTGAATTGTTGTATCAAAACAGGTATAAAAAATCAATGGCTTAGACACTGAATCTGTGTTGGTAGAATTTGTAGGACAAGAACACTTTATTTTAGGTTTATGTACTGACTCCCTAACTTAGATTGCGACAGAAGAAGACTTCATTGGAATGAAATTGTTTGGTCTTCTATACAAGATAACGTAGTAATAATAGTAGTGGATTTTAACTTTAGTGAAAAAGACTGGACTACTTTGACCGGAAATTTAGAGTCCAGTGTCTTCCTGGAAGTAGTTCAGGACTGCTTTTTGAAGCAATTTGTAACAGAACCTACCAGAGGTAATAATCTGTTGGACCTGGTTTTGTCCAACAAGGAAAATTTTGTTAATAATCTTGAGATCACTGAGGAGCTTGGCGGGAGTGATCACAAATCTGTTACCTCTGATATTACCTGGGAATATGAAAGTAAGGATAATACGGTAAAAGTCCCTGATTTTCGGTCTGTCAATTACAATCGACTTAGGGAACACTTGTCTAGTCTTGACCTGTGTTATCTGTCTAATGATTCTATTGAAGGTGATGCTTACAGTAACGTGTTCAAAGTATATATATTTCCCAGATAGAAATTAGGTCAAATAAGAACTAGCCAAAATGGATGAATAGGAGACTAAAACATCTATTAGGAGAGAGAGAAAAAAATTATAGGTACACCAAAAGAGGAGAGGTTAAACTTATTGACTAATACGTTCATTTTAAAAGAGGTAAACAAGGGAATTAGGAAGGCTAAACGCGACTATGAAATTATAGTAGTTAGAAAATCAAAGACAAATCCAAAAAGAGTTCTTTCAAGTGTATAAGACAAAGGTCAGGAAAAATAAGACCACTAAAAACTAGGTCTGGACAGCTTACTCATAATGAACGAGAAATGTGCTCTATTTTTACATAAATGATATCCCTGTTATCAGTAATTATTCGGGCCCTGAAGAAAACAAATTAAGTAATATTATAGTCACTAGGGATATGATTATCGAACAGTTAGAGAATCTAAAACAAAATAAATCCCCGGGCCCCGATGAAATGTATTCAAGGGTACTTAAAGAATGCAAGTTGGAACTTAATCAGCCGCTAACTAGCCTGTATAACTTAAATCCAAACTGGTGTTGTGCCAGAGATGTGTCAGCGATGGCAGAGTGTTGGTGAAGGCAGAGTCAGTGAAGGAAGAGTTAGTGAAGGCAGTCAGTGAAGGCAGAGTGTGTTCCTGCCTGGATGTAATCAGTGGTGTTCTTCAATGATGTGTTCAGTGATCAATCCTGATCTCAGCATACGTATATTATCACGAAATGGGATTAACATGTAAAGAGATAAAATTCTTGGCTAACACGAATTTGGGTGAAGATATACAGCATCACTGTTGTGTGTAGAAACATTCATCACTGTTGAGTGTGGACATACTCATCACTGTTGAGTGTAGAAACACTCATCACTGTTGAGTGTAGAAACACTCAGTAGGATGATTGACTCAGTGGTCAGAGACGGTCAAGATGAGCCTCAAATGTGAATAAATGCATAATAATACATTTTCTATACGTCAGTGTCATACATAAGTATATAATGGAAACAGAGTAAATGAGACACAATATGAGAAAGACCTTCAAGAAGTCATTAGCAATGACATTAATTATAATAAGCAATACCTGGTTGTTAACGGAAAGCCTTCACAATGGAAGGTTACATAGCTTAAAATATCGAGTTAAAAAAGCAAGATATAATATTGACACTATGATACTTTCGTCAGTCCGCACCTTGCAAATGCTATCTACTTTTTGTTTCCAAATTACGTAAAAAGATGAAGGTAAAACGCAGTGTTTGAAGATGATGAGTAAGACATGCACAACACTTAGCTGCTTTTAATGTCGGAATGTTTTCCTGCTGCATCAGGCTTCTTCAGTGGAATGCAGGTGATTATTAGAACGTTGGAGACAGTAGAAGTAGAGAGATAATTTGAAGTAAGTCCTTCAGCCTTGATGGAAGGTGGTCAGTCCCTGAAGCAAGGGCGTGAGAATAGTTATCAGGGGTTATCAAAGCTTATTCCTTGTGCAGCATTGAAAATAAGTGTAGCATCTGGAGATGCTGTATACAGGAAGAGCTTATCTAAGCTCCGCTGGGAACACACAACTGACTACATCTTCCTCAGGTCACAGCTCCCTTCCTCTCCAAGAGACCCGGCCAGCTGTCGGTAAGACCTCGCTTCCCCGACTCCGGTAGTAACGAGGACACCAGAGAGAGAAATCACAAAGACAGGCAATAACACTCGCGAAATTGCAATAACATAACTGCTGAAAAATCACGGAACGTGTTGATGAATAAATAGTATTAGAGGCAGCTGGAAGGTGGTTAACGCACTCTCTTTGTCAGGCGCGGTAATTCCAGCCATGAAGCAACACTGCGATTTCCGCAACACAACTCAAATAACTGCAGGTTTACAGCAGGGCGCGTCCATGTGGGGTGCGTCAGTGGTGACGTCCATGTGGTGTGCGTCAGTGGTAACGTCCATGTGGGGTGCGTCAGTGGTAACGTCCATGTGGGGTGCGTCAGTGGTGACGTCCATGTGGGGTGCGTCAGTGGTGACGTCCATGTGGGGTGCGTCAGTGGTGACGTCCATGTGGGTGCGTCAGTGGTGACGTCCATGTGGGGTGCGTCAGTGGTGACGTCCATGTGGGGTGCGTCAGTGGTGAGGTCCATGTGGGGTGCGTCAGTGGTGACGTCCATGTGGGGTGCGTCAGTGGTGAGGTCCATGTGGGGTGCGTCAGTGGTGACTTACATGTTGGGTGCGTCAGTGGTGACGTCCATGTGGGGTGCGTCAGTGGTGACGTCCATGTGGGGTGCGTCAGTGGTGACGTTCATGTGGGGTGCGTCAGTGGTGAGGTCCATGTGGGGTGCGTCAGTGGTGACGTCCATGTGGGTGCGTCAGTGGTGACGTCCATGGGGTGCGTCAGTGTGAGGTCATGTGGTGCGTCAGTGGTGACGTCCATGTGGGTGCGTCAGTGGTGAGGTCCATGTGGGGTGCGTCAGTGGTGAGGTCCATGTGGGTGCGTCAGTGGTGAGGTCCATGTGGGTGCGTCAGTGGTGAGGTCCATTTGGGGTGCGTCAGTGGTAACGTCCATGTGGGGTGCGTCAGTGGTGAGGTCCATGTGGGGGGCGTCAGTGGTGAGGTCCATGTGGGGTGCGTCATGGTGAGGTCCATGTGGGGTGCGTCAGTGGTGAGGTCCATGTGGGGTGCGTCAGTGGTGAGGTCCATGTGGGGTGCGTCAGTGGTGACGTCCATGTGGGGTGCGTCAGTGGTGAGGTCCATGTGGGGTGCGTCAGTGGTGAGGTCCATGTGGGGTGCGTCAGTGGTGACGTCCATGTGGGGTGCGTCAGTGGTGAGGTCCATGTGGGGTGCGTCAGTGGTGACGTCCATGTGGGGTGCGTCAGTGGTGACGTCCATGTGGGTGCGTCAGTGGTGAGGTCCATGTAGGGTGCGTCAGTGGTGACGTCATGTGGGGTGCGTCAGTGGTGACGTCCATGTGGGTGCGCCAGTGGTGACGTCCATGTGGAGTGCGTCAGTGGTGACGTCCATGTGGGTGCGTCAGTGACGTCATGTGGGGTGCGTCAGTGGTGACGTCCTGGGGTGCGTCAGTGGTGACTTACATGTGGGGTGCGTCAGTGGTGACTTACATGTGGGGTGCGTCAGTGGTGACTTACATGTGGGGTGCGTCAGTGGTGACTTACATGTGGGGTGCGTCAGTGGTGACTTACATGTGGGTGCGTCAGTGGTGACTTACATGTGGGGTGCGTCAGTGGTGACTTACATGTGGGGTGCGTCAGTGGTGACTTACATGTGGGGTGCGTCAGTGGTGACTTACATGTGGGTGCGTCAGTGGTGACTTACATGTGGGGTGCGTCAGTGGTGACTTACATGTGGGGTGCGTCAGTGGTGACTTACATGTGGGGTGCGTCAGTGGTGACTTACATGTGGGGTGCGTCAGTGGTGACTTACATGTGGGGTGCGTCAGTGGTGACTTACATGAGGAGTGCGTCAGTGGTGACTTACATGAGGAGTGCGTCAGTGGTGACTTACATGAGGAGTGCGTCAGTGGTGACTTACATGAGAAGTGCGTCAGTGGTGACTTACATGCATGTTTTTGTCAGTGGTGACCTTAATAAGAGTGTGTCAGTGGTGACCTTAATAAGAGTATGTCAGTGGTGACCTTAATAAGCGTGGGTCAGTGGTGACCTTAATAAGAGTGTCAGTGGTGACCTTAATAAATAACAAAAAAAGGCACAATACCGTGACTGGAACAATACACATAACCCGCACTAAAAGAGAGGATACGACGACGTTTCGGCCCAAGTCGGGCCGAAACGTCGTCGTAGCTCCTCTCTTTTATATGTGCGGGTTGTGTGTGTAGTGACCTTAATAAGATTGTGTCAGTGGTGACCTTAATAAGAGTGTGTCAGTGGTGACCTTAATAAGTGTGTGTCAGTGGTAACCTTAATAAGAGTGCATCAGTGGTGACTTCCTTTAATGTTTGTGTTAGTGGTGACTTCCGTACAGTGGTGACTTCCATGCACTTCCAGCAGTCACTGACTACATCGTTAGTGACTGCTGGAGTAGGTCAGTGTAGCATCAGTGCTGCTGTAGGTCAGTGTAGCATCAGTGCTGCTGTAGGTCAGTGTAGCATCAGTGAGTGCTTGTGTAGGTCAGTGTAGCATCAGTGAGTGCTGGTGTAGGTCATTGTAGCATCAGTGGTGCTGGTGTAGGTCAGTGTAGCATCAGTGAGTTCTGGTGTAGGTCAGTGTAGCATCAGTGAGTGCTGGTGTAGGTCAGTGTAGTATCAGTGAGTTCTGGTGTAGGTCAGTGTACCATAAGTGAGTGCTGGTGTAGGTCAGTGTAGCATCAGTGAGTTCTGGTGTAGGTCAGTGTAGCATCAGTGAGTGCTGGTGTAGGTCAGTGTAGCATCAGTGAGTGCTGGTGTAGGTCAGTGTAGCATCAGTGAGTGCTGGTGTAGGTCAGTGTAGCATCAGTGAGTGCTGGTGTAGGTCAGTGTAGCATCAGTGAGTGCTGGTGTAGGTCAGTGTAGCATCAGTGAGTGCTGGTGTAGGTCAGTGTAGCATCATCAGTGAGTGCTGGTGTAGGTCAGTGTAGCATCAGTGAGTGCTGGTGTAGGTCAGTGTAGCATCAGCGAGTGTGTGTAGGTCAGTGCAGCATCAGTGAGTGCTGGTGTAGGTCAGTGCAGCATCAGTGAGTGCTGATGTAGGTCAGTGTAGCATCAGTGAGTGCTGGTGTAGGTCAGTGTAGCATCAATGAGTGCTGGTGTAGGTCAGTGCAGCATCAGTGAGTGCTGGTATAGGTCAGTGTAGCAACAGTGAGTGCTGGTGTAGGTCAGTGTAGATCAGTGAGTGCTGGTGTAGGTCAGTGTAGTCCATGAGTGCTGGTGTAGGTCAGTGTAGTATCAGTGAGTGCTGGTATAGGTCAATGTAGCATTAGGTCAGTGTAGCATCAGTGAGTGCTGGTATAGGTCAGTGTAGTATCAGTGAGTGCTGGTGTAGGTCAGTGTAGTATCAGTGAGTGCTGGTATAGGTCAGTGTAGCATCAGTGAGTGCTGGTGTAGGTCAGTGTAGATCAGTGAGTGCTGGTGTAGGTCAGTGTAGCATCAGTGAGTGCTGGTATAGGTCAGTGTTGTATCAGTGAGTGCTGGTGTAGGTCAGCGTAGCATCAGTAAGTGCTGGTGTAGGTCAGTGTAGTATCAGTGAGTGCTGGTATAGGTCAGTGTAGCATCAGTGAGTGCTGGTATAGGTCAGTGTTGTATCAGTGAGTGCTGGTGTAGGTCAGTGTAGCATCAGTGAGTGCTGGTGTAGGTCAGTGTAGCATCAGTGAGTGCTGGTGTAGGTCAGTGTAGTATCAGTGAGTGCTGATATAGGTCAGTGTAGCATCAGTGAGTGCTGGTGTAGGTCAGTGTAGTATCAGTGAGTGCTGGTGTAGGTCAGTGTAGTATCAGTGAGTGCTGGTGTAGGTCAGTGTAGTATCAGTGAGTGCTGGTGTAGGTCAGTGTAGCATCAGTGAGTGCTGGTGTAGGTCAGTGTAGCATCAGTGAGTGCTGGTATAGGTCAGTGTTGTATCAGTGAGTGCTGGTGTAGGTCAGTGTAGCATCAGTGAGTGCTGGTGTAGGTCAGTGTAGTATCAGTGAGTGCTGATATAGGTCAGTG
Organism: Cherax destructor; assembly: GCA_009830355.1. NCBI lineage: Eukaryota > Metazoa > Arthropoda > Malacostraca > Decapoda > Parastacidae > Cherax > Cherax destructor. Next base: position 39,575 of record WNWK01003367.1, on the reverse strand, counting down.
TAGCATCAGTGAGTGCTGGTGTAGGTCAGTATAGTATCAGTGAGTGCTGGTGTAGGTCAGTGTAGCATCAGTGAGTGCTGGTGTAGGTCAGTGTAGCATCAGTGAGTGCTGGTGTAGGTCAGTGTAGGTCAGTGTAGGTCAGTGTAGAGCTCCTGGCTAGTAGACTGTTAAGGAAGGTGTTTTCAGTAGAGGTTCTCCATAATTTATGTAACAGTTCAGTTACTTTTTGTTCACGGTTGTTCTTAACTTGCTCTAGTATTTACTATGACCATTTCCTTATTTTATTTCTTTGACGAGAATAAGGTTACTGAACAATTATGTTCCAGTCACTATTCAATGCAATTTCACAGAGCATTAACGTTGTCGTTGTTCTGCGTTACTGATATTCAATTAACGCTGCTTTGCGTTGTTTACTCTTAGCTGGGAGCAGCCAGTATAATGATACTACGCTAAGAGAATTGTCAGGGTGACACAGAACCTCTGTGGTAGTGTTATAATGCAAGGCTGACACACGCGCGCACACACACACGCACATACACACACACACACACACACACACCAGTCAGGAACCCACACCTGGTCAAGCACGTCAAGAAATTAGAGAAAGTGCAAAGGTATGCAGCAAGATTAGTCCCAGAGCTAAGGGGATTGTCCTACTAAGAAAGGTTAAGGGAAATCGGCCTGACAACACTGGAGGACAGGAGGAATTGACAAGGTGAACAAAGACAAGATGTTCCAGAGAGGGGACACAGAAACAAGGGGTCACAATTGCAAGTTGAAGACTCAGATGAGTCAAAGGGATGTTAGGAAGTATTTCTTCAGTCATAGAGTTATCAGGAAGTGGAATAGCCTAGAAAGTGACGTAGTGGAGGCAGAAATTATACATAGTTTTAAGACGAAGTTTGATAAAGCTCATGGAGCAGGGAGAGAGAACCTAGTAGCAATCAGTGAAGAGGCGGGGTCAGGAGTTGTAAATCGACCCCTGCAACCACAAGTAGGTGAGTACAAATAGGTGAGCACACATATACACACACTCAAACTCACAAACGCACACACTCACACTTACACTTTCGCTTCATGAGCCTGAGGCTGTGAAAGTACAACTGTGGTCGCTTCAGAATAATCTGGGAAGCCCGCGGGTTACTATGTTTCCTGCAACAAACCTCACACACTTGAGAGTTACAAGAGCCAGGAGACAGCTTCAGTAAGAGCGCTGAAGACCAATCATTCAGAGTGGGAAACAATACGGACCACTGAACTTCACCAGCAGGGCCGCCAACCAGCCGACAACTACCTCCACTCTGAAGGTTTTTGGTCACAATGACAAGAAACCGTTACTCAGGGAGGACCCTGGATGTTTAACGTGTGTGTGTGTGTGTGTGTGTGTGTGTGTGTGTGTGTGTGTGTGTTTGTGAGATCGCAATCTCTCATGTATAATTCCATGAGGAAGGTAAGCTCTGCCATGTGACTGTGGTGGCTGTTTTACGCAAGATGAGAGCCAAATTTTGGTATTCTAGTCATGAACTATTAGATATTAATATGGATGGTCTGGATTCTCACAAACCGAGATCAAGGAATTTACAAACAACGATCAGGTAACTTACAAACAAGAACTGGTAACTTACAAGCAACGAGCTTACAAACAGCGAGCAAGGAACTTACAAACAGGTAACTTACAAACAAGAACTGGTAACTTACAAGCAACGAGCTTACAAACAGCGAGCAAGGAACTTACAAATAGGTAACTCATAAACAACAAGTCGGTAACCTATAAACAAACAGCAGGGAACTTACAAACATAATTTTTTCATTTTGCTTCATTTGTATACAGATTTCTTAGTTTTGTTGACAAAAACATGTACATTAGTTTTCACTTTTTTTCCGTAATACGGAAAAGAAAAAAAATATAATGGAATAATATTATCCATGTCCTTCTGCTACAAAACAACATAGATGTTGTGTGAATGTAGCCTTGACGTCAGCTTCAAGTAACATTGATGTTACGTGATGTGTGTACACAAAGCCGTAAGTCACCAGGAAGGTAGGTGCTCCACGCAACCACTTTACTGTACCGTTCACTTAAGACAATTTCATCACTGTTTGTTTACAAGTCTGAACGCTCGTAAACACTTTTGGAATAAATGATCTCAATATTTTTCTTGCCGATTTACGCACATACCGTCGTTAATTTTTTTATTCAGAGAGAAACGCTGAACGCGTAGGGGGTCCTACAGCGCCTCAAAGAATAGGAGGCAACCAGGTTCTTTCCTAGCAAGAAGACATTCAACTTTTTGCATCAAGAGCCCCTCTCAGGTATCAAGGAGCCTTTCTCGAGGGGACATATGGCTTCAGTTTGTCTGAAGTGCAATGTGGATGCATCGTCGTTTCGTATATCGTAATCTTTATTAGCTAGTCGTATTCCTCAGCGTATTTCTAGAGACTTGAATCATAAGTGGGGAAAAAAACATTAGTCCTTGTTTTAAGATTTAAAAATTTCAAGGTTAGTCAACAAAACCTGTTTAAATCAAAAAATTGCCTGGCTATGTCTAACTCTCAAAATACGTGTCTTAACAAATTTGTACTTACGTGTTTGTGGTAGCGGGGGAAGAGTCTCAGCTTCTAGCTTCGTCACTCAACCTCCTACGTCTTATTTCTTAAGTTTCATTCTTCGTGAGTCTTGTCCTATCCATAAAACTGTGTTTAGTATTGATTTCCACTAACCCTTTTTCAGCCTCTCTGTGACACATATAACGTCTTTATCTTTTAGTTGTGCCCCTTTTTCCCCTGGACATTTTCGCTTCATCTATTTTGTCCTTATCTGCCCTTTTAAAGCTCTCCGGGCATCTTATACATTTTCTCGCATGATCTTTCTTTTAGTTCGACACTTTTAATCTCGAAGTGTTAGAGTAATATGCTTCACTACATAACTGAATTCTGGATCCTCGTTTATTGTACCTAAGAATTTTTACCTTATTTAAAAGGTATTCATATAGCTTTGTGTTTCTTTGGAAAGTTATGTATACAAATTTAATACGTTATCTATATGTACCTATATGAGGTTGCAGGGGTAGAGTTGTAGCTCCTGGCTCCGTATCTTCACTGGTCGATACTAGGTCCACTTTTTCCTGGGTTCAAGAGCCTTATCGTACCTCTTCTTAATGATTTGTGTGGATCCTCACTACCACTTAACGCTTCAGATTACTCCACTTCTGACAGCTCTAAGGCTTTGGTATCAGTCACTTGTGCGATGCTGTATCAAAAGTCTTATTTCAGTCCAAGAAAATGCAACCTACCTATTCCTCTCACTTCTGTCTTACTTCTGTTGCCTTGTCATAGAACTCCAGTAGGTATGTGCCACAGGATTTTCCTTCCCATATCTGGTTCTCAGATATAAACCCACTTCTTTTTAATTGCTCCACCACTCCTTTTCTGATTATCTTCTCCGTAACTTTACATACTACGTGTCAATGACACTGGCTGTAGTAAATGCTGACTGTATGGGACTACATTTGTTGTGTTCCCCACCTCCGACAGTTGCCATGTTGCAATAGACTTCCTGAAAATTGTTGCTAGCGGCACACACGGTGCCTCAGCTCCCTCTCTCAGGACCTACGGAGAGATATTGTCTGACTCCACCACCTTCGAGGTATCTAACTCAGACTGCAGTTTCTTTACCTCCTTCCCGGTTGTGTATATTATGTCCAACGCATGCTAGTGTACTCACCTATTTGTGGTTGCAGGGGTCAATTCACAGCTCCTGTCCCGCCTCTTCGCTGGTCGCTACTAGGTCCAATCTCTCCCTGCTCCATGAGCTTCATGTACCTCCTCCTCTTAGTGTATATGTATGTGTACTCACCTAGCTGTGGTTGCAGGGGTCGAGTTACAGCTCCTGACCCCGCCTCATCTCCCACACAGTGTGTGTGTTCGTGTGTGTATGTGTGCATACAGCATATATTTGCCTAGCAACGAGGCCAGGAATGTGAAGTACCAGACACTGTCACTGTACACCAGGCGGTTGGTAACCAGACAATGAATGCGAGAGATGTAAAGTTTTTCTGCAGTGTCTCGGTTCGTGACCCTCTTCTGCATTTAAACCAAGTATCTTTTCTAAGTCTGCCATACCTGGTCGTGCGAGAATATCGAATTTTCCTTTGTGTTATAGTTATTTATCTGTGGTAAATGAACTTAGAGGCGAGAGCTCTTATGCAATTTTTTTTTAGTTTTTACATAGGGAATCATAATAAGGATAAACGTAAGAAGCAGAAGAGCAAATAGTATATGGATAAGTATACGTGTTCCTTTGGAAGAGTAATAATAAGAATGATGAAGCAACAGTTGAGTCAGCCCTGCCACACACTCGCTATTTTCTACCTTCCCATTCAAACGAGGAACCTGTTTCTTGCTTCGACAGTTATGTGCATCCTAACACTGAATACGTCTCTGCTTTCGTAGCATATATATATATATAAATATATATAAATATATATAAATATATATATATATATATATATACAAACACTGATCTCTGGCCGACGGAGACTCGACCCTACGAACCTTGTGACAGGAACGCAGTGC
>WNWK01003367.1:0-30000 GCA_009830355.1 Cherax destructor | reverse complement strand
GTATGACCCCTACGGGTTTACTGTGTCTTAATGATGATGATGATGATGATGATGACGATGATGGTAAAAACAATAATAATAATAATAAAATTATGGGAATAACAAGTACTAAACAATAAATTTTTCACTTATATTCACAGAAAAATCAGGCAACACTAATTACCTTTCCTGTAATTGCACAGTGATTATTCACAATTACACAAAATTAGTTCACAGTTGCAATTTTCAATTTGTTCACAATTTATTCTTAAAGGTTCACAACTGCTCAACTATAGTTCACAAAAAACTAATTACAGTTCACAATCACACAATGAGAGTTCACAAATGCATAATAACGATAATTCACAGTTACACAGTGATAGTCCAGTGGGAAACTGCCGTTTTTTTCTTGAGTTAAGAACATGAGAAAGTAGGAACACTGCAGTAGGTCTATTGACCCATACTAGGCAGGTCCTTCTCAAACCCAAACCCACTAACAAAAATATTTGCCCAGACGGAAGTAAAGCCTTGCAGATACAGTATTTGTAGTGATGAGATGAGGAGAGCACAGCAGCTGTTTGAGCATCCTGATAACGCTGTACGGGTGCACTGATGCTCAAGAGATTTTGAGCAAAGAAACTGGAGCAACTCCTTACCTGCTCGATCAAACATGATTATCCAACATTTCCCAGGACCTGTTTGACCCCCTACGTGATTAGCGCTTCCTCGTGAATACTTAACCCCGAGCACTCCTGCAAGTCCTCGTGTAGTGTCAAGACGTGTTGAGTTCTGCATTAAGAGCTGTTGCACAGATGTCGAGTCGTATGGCAACAACGAGGCGGATGCGGCCCCCACATGTGCCGGCCCCTGAGGGTGCCTGCCAAGTGGAAAGGCAGGAAATTCCACAGACGGAATTTCCCGTCTAACTTACCTTTCCCTTGTTGCTATCCATGTTCCACTGGTAACTTGATATACCTGCAACACGTAAGGCCTAGAGCTATCATTATACTCCCCAGTGGTTGTTTTGCATCCTGTATCGCTTGGTTTGTAATATTTGCTTAATATATATATATATATATATATATATATATATATATATATATATATATATATATATATATATATATATATTCTGGGGGACCAGAAACGTGGAGGGCTAAGTTGCTGGGAAAAGTATTGGAAATCTTCATGCACCAACATGTTAGGTATACAACCAAAGAGAGAGGAGAGGATGTACCATCAAGGCTGGACCTTGTATTCACCTTGAATAGTTCAGACACAGGAGATATTACACATGAAAGGCCCCTTGTAGAGTTAACAGTGGAAAATGAAGAATTTCGAGTAGGACGGGAGAAGCCAAACTTCAAAAAAGTGGATTACACAGGTATGAGGCAATTCCTGTATTTGAAGTAGTGGGAAAAAAACTAGAGGGAAATACAGTAAATGAAATGACAGTAAATGAAGTGACTACAAAGTGCAGGCAGCAAAGATTATACCAAAGGGTTATCACAAAAATGGAAAGACAAGAGTGAGCCCATGGTTTACCTGGAGGTGAAGAGGACAAAGTTAAGTATTCTAGAGCATTGAAATAGTATAAAAGGCAAAGGACTTAAGAAAACAAGGAGTTAAGCAAAAGAACCAGAAACGAATATGCATGGATAAGGAGAGAAGCCCAGCGGCAATACGATATAGCATCAATAGCCGAATCTGACCCAAGGTTGTTATACAGTCACATCAGGAGGAAAACAATAGTCAAGGACCAAGTAATCAGGCTGAGGAAGGAAGGAGGGGAACTCACAGAGTGACCAGGAATTATGTGAGGAGCTTAGCACAAGATTTAGAGAAGTATTTACAGTGGAGACAGAAATGTTTACAGCTAATTGAGGCAGTAGGGTGCACTAGCAAGTGCTGGACACACTGCACATAACCAAGGAGGAGGTGAAGGAACTGTTAGGCGAACAAGATACCTCGAAGGCGGTAAGCCCAGATAACATCTCTCTATGGGTCCTGCGAGAGGGAGAAGAAGTCTAGCATACTTTCCTTCTGATGTGTGACACACTAGACCATGAAGTCCGAATTGATCAGCCGTCGCCCTGCCGCAAATACACCTATGTTCGGTGAATATGGGGGCGGCTAGGCGAAGAGCAACACCAATCCGAATGGCCTGTGAGTCGAGTCGAGTCCCCAGAGAGGAATTGGGAACAGCTAGAAGGAAATCTCCATATATATGTGTATATATATATATATATATATATATATATATATATATATTATATATATATCGTGCCTAATAGGTAAAACTGGTCAATTAGCAAGAACTCATCTAAAATTAAGTCCTTTCTAAAAATTTCTCTTATACGTTTGAAGATATATTTTTTTTATTTATGTTAATGTAAAAATGTATAATTTTGCACCAAAAGAATCTTAGAAAACTTACCTAATCTTATTATAACAAGCGGAATTTAATTTAGCCTAATCGAACTAAATATATTTTTGATACGTTTACAATAATTTAATAATAAACAAACACAATGAAATATATTTTTTTCGTTAGGTTCAGAATGATATTTGCGAAATTATTGCATACATAAATTTTCGCTTGTCTTATATGGCAAGATGAGCGTTGCTATTTAAGCCAAAATCGCAAGTTTTACCTAATCGGCACGACATATATATATATATATATATATATATATATATATATATATATATATATAAACAAGTTATATGGAAACATTTACCAAACTGCAGCCAGCTGAGTTCAGATCCTGCGACACATTCTCCCGCCTCAAGAGACAGAACAGTGTTCACCTAGTTCTGCTCGGTGCATGGTCTTTGAAGGATCGATGGTCAAGTGGGTAAGGCAATGTGAACGTTGTTTTGTCTCTTGAGGCGGGAGAATGTGAATTGCCCCAGTAACAAGTGTGTAAAATAACTTATAATCAACATGAAACGATTCCCCTCGAGTGAGTTCTTTAGTTTGAAGAAGCCACTCGTGTCGATGCGTTTCCTTGAATAAATGTCCTGAACTAAACATAAGTGAATTTTTCCATATCACCAGACTACATAAAACAATAAGTGTTTAAACAGCTATACTAACACATAAACATCCTTGAGGTGGCACAATAACACTGTCACAGAATCAGTTATTCAATTACAAAAATACCATTGACTTGACACAGAAACACAACCATAGAATCACTTAAACGAATACATTAACAGACTTGACTTAACACAGTAACACCGTCACACAGCAGCCTTAATTAGCACAGTAACGCAGACACACAGAAACTATACATGTGTATAAAGAACCTTGACTTGGCACAGTAACAACTAGTAATAATATTTGGAGAAAGTCTTCAGGATGAAACAACTGTAACCGTATTTACGGATCGTGAGGTGTGTGTTGATTCCAAGGTGCAGCCAGCGAACACATATAAGGCCACGTGCAGTGTTCTTAATCTTGCAGTGTATAAAGTGCAATGTCCATAGTCTTGCAATGAGCAAAGTGCAGTGGTCACACACTTGCAGTGTAGAACGTCCAATCACAGAGAAAATGCTAATGGAAAAAAATCAATTTCTTAATGGTCTAAAATCAAGGATTTCTCTGATTTACAAGTTTCTACACATGCTCGAGTATCATTAGCTCATCCTAGTCTAACTGTAGTGCATTTACGTTCGGGAACCACCTGCATCAATACACAACAGCATCAATTCAACCTTTCATCATCTCACTAGGGTATCAAAGCTCCTTAGCACAGAAGCACCCTGGTTTACCTGCCTGGAGGTCCTTCCCAGGGGCAACGCCCCAAAATAACGTACCCTGGCATAAAGGCACACTTGCATCAAGGCAACCCTGCATCAAATCACCTCTGCATCAAGGTACCCCATCATCAAGGCATTCATGCATAAACGCATCCCAGGATCAAGGCACCCTTGCATCAACGTACCCCTGCATCAAGGCACTCTACATCAAGACGCCTCAGCATTAAGGCATACCAGCATCAAGGCACTCTGCATCAAGGAACCTCAGCATTAGGGCACTCCAGCATCAAGACACCCTGCATCAAGACACCCTGCATCAAGGCAGCCTAGCATCAAGGCAGCCTAGCATCAAGGCAGCCTAGCATCAAGGCAGCCTAGCATCAAGGCAGCCTAGCATCAAGGCAGTCTAGCATCAAGGCACGCAAACATCAAGACACCCCAGAATCAAGGTATTCCTGCACCAAGTCACCTTGGCACCAGTGCACCCCAAGATCAAGGCACCCAGGTGTTAGTTACCATTCTGTCAAACGCACTTTTCGATAAGACACTTGGCCTGTTCGGTGTTAGTTACCATTTTGTCCTAGGCACATAACGATTAGACACTAGGCCTGTTGTATATGTGTGTGTGTGTACACTCACCTATTTGTACTTCCCTGTTTGTGGTTGCAGGGATCTAGTCACAGCTCCAAGAGCTTTATCATACCTCTTAAAGCTATGTATGGATCTTGCTTCCACTTCATCCCTCTTCAGATTGTTTCACTTCCTGACGATTCTAAGGCTAAAGAAATACTTCGTAACATCCCTATGACTCGTCTGAGTTTTCAACTTCCAGTTGTCTTCTCTTGCTCCTGCGTCCCATCTCTGAAACATTCTAGCCCTGTCCACCTTGTCAATTCCTCTCAGTATTATATACGTCGTTATCATGTCCCTCCTATCCACTAGTGTCATCAAGTTGAGTTCCCTTAACCTCGGGAACTAGTCTTGTTGCAAACTTTTGCACTTTCTCCAATTTCTTGACATGTTTGACCAGGTATGGGTTCCATACTGGTGCTGCATACTCCAATATATATGCTGACGTACACGGTGTACGGTGTCATGAATGACTCCTTACATTGATGTCGAAATACTATTCCCAGGTTTGCCAGGCGCTCATATGCTCAAGCGGTTATTAGGTTGATGTGCGCCTCAGGGAACGTTCTCGGTATAATGCTCACCCAAAGATCCTTTTCCTTAAGTGAGGTTAGCAGCCATTGATCCCCTAGCCTGTATTCCGTCTGCGGCCTTCTTTGTCTTTCCAGAAGCTTCCTGAATTTGAACTTGGTAGGGTTAAACACCAGGAGTCATTTCTCAGACCAAGCTTGCAGCTGACTTGTCCTGATCCCCTTGTAATTGTACCTGATCTTCGTCCGCTTGTATTCTTCTCATTATTTTATCTTCAGCAAACAGGACTTCTCTGAATCCCTTCCTTCAATCATATCATTCACATATACAAGAAATAGCACTGGACCCAGGACTGACTCTTGTGGAACCTAACTCGATACATGCGCCTACTGACACCTCATCACGTACCAAAACTTGTTTGTCTTTCCTGTCAAGTATTCCCTGGTCCATTGCAGTGCTTTCCCTACTATACCTGCCTGCTCCTCTAGTTTTTGAACCAGTCTTTTGTGTGGTAGTGTCGAAAGCCTTCTTACAGTTCAAAAAGATGTAATATACCCCCATCCATCCATCTCCTGTCTTACTTCTGTTACCTTGTCGTAGAATTCAAGTGACATGATTTCCCATCCCTGAAGTCGTGCTGATTGTCATGTATGAGCCCAATCCTTTCAATGTGCCCACCACTCTTCTCTTGATAAACTTTTCCATGTCTAGCTCCGAGTTGTTATCTATGTTGTTTTACTGCCTATTGTATTCTTGTCAATGTATTTTGTCTTGAAATAAATTTTATTTTTATAGAACTCATCTAAAATTAAGTCCTTTCTAAAATTTCCTCTTATACGTTTAAAGATATATTTTTTTCATTAATGTTAATGTAAGAATTTATAATTTTGTACCAAGAGAAACTTTGAAAACCTACCTAACCTTATTACAACAAGTGCAATTTAATTTAGCCTAACCCAACTAAATATATTTTAGATACGTTAACATTAATTTAATAATAAACAAACACAATGAAATATATTTTTTTCGTTATGTTCAGTATGATTTTGGCGAAATTATTGCATACACAAATTTTCACTTGTCTTATATGGCAAGGTGAGCGTTGCTATTTAAGCCAAAATCGCAAGTTTTACCTAATCGGCACGACATATATATATATATATATATATATATATGTGTGTGTAATATTTTCCTTGTCTCACGAAATCGTAACAGCACAATAAACCACTCTACGGGTGGGGCTCGAACTCACTGCAAGTGAGTCATAAAACGTGCTTGCCACGAGTTCGATCCCCACCCGTACCATGGTTTGTTTGCAGTCGTATTACGATATCGTGAGAGAGCAGTACAATAAACTCGGGTCAGTTGGACCCCATATGAAGATAATACATCATAAGGTAAGATACTGGTGTCTACAACAGAGGTTGAAGAAGGTATTAGTTGTAATCAGAAGTAAACACTCTTCTTATTTTTCATCTATTTGTCCTTATTAAAACACTTTATACTTATCATTATTCAAATTTGTATAATATCTTTAAATTAACGCATTTCACTAACGATTTTTAAGCATTATTACTCACGGATTTTCTTGTTTATTTCAGGAGCCACAGCACTGATCCTGGTGGGGATCTGCACGGTGTTCCTCGTCTTCATCTGCCTTATCTTCTTCATTCAGAAGGTCCGTCGACACAGGCTAGAGCGGAAGGTTGTGCAAGATTCCGATGTTAAGTAAGTTCTAAACTCGAACAATGAGCTTAGCTCTTTGTACTCCACATAACGTATATATATATATATATATATAATATATATATATATATATATATATATATATATATATATATATATATATATATATATATGTCGTGCCGAATAGGTCAAATTTGCTATTTTGACTTAAATACCAACGCTCTTCTTGCCGAATAAATCAAGCAAAAATTTGTGTATGCAATAATTTAGCAAAAATAATTCTGAACCTAACAAAAAAAAATATATTTCATTGTGTTTGTTTATTATTAAGTTATTGTAAACTTATCTAAAATATTTTTAGTTTTATTAGGCTAAATTAAATTGAGCTTGTTATAATAAGGTTAGGTAAGTTTTCTAAGGTCCGTGTGGTTCAAAATTATTAATTTTTAAATTAACATAAATGAAAAAATATATATATCTTTAAAGGTATAAGAGAAAATTTTAGTAAGGACTTAATTTTGAATGAGTTCTTGCTAATTGACCAGTTTTACCTATTCGGCACGACACATATATGTATATACAAATTTTGAGCAATAAATGTAAACAGAATTAATGGATCAGCGACACTCGTCTCTAGTAGTGGTTTCTTTTATTATTATAACCCATGTTATGTTCTGCAGGCCACAGACCATGTACGATGCCACTGGTTACACTTCACACCACCCGAACCCTCTCTCCCTGCTGCCTCCAGCACTCCTGCACGCCCTCGCCAGCCTCACCCTGTCCACCCACGGCAGACCTGACGATCACATCCCACCCTCCTTCCTCACGTAAGCAATAATTCGACTATTATCACTTATAGTATGTCATGAGAATACCAAAAAGATGAAATGTTTGATTGCTTTCACTAGTGTTTTAAATAAAGCGCCCTTGATTTTTTTAATATAAATGCATGCAATGCTCGTTTATTCAGAGTAAAGAAAAGTGAGATGAAAATCTAAAAATCATAAGAATGTTGTGCTAGTCTGTCATTGCCTCCACAGCATGGAGCCTCCCCTGTCTAGCAACAGCCTCGGGCGACTGTGGTTCTCAGTCTACTACGACTACGTCGAATCCAATCTGGTCATACGAATTCTCCATGCCAGGTGAGGGGAGAGAGAGAGAGAGAGAGAGAGAGAGAGAGAGAGAGAGAGAGAGAGAGAGAGAGAGAGAGAGAGAGAGAGAGAGAGAGACAGACAGACAGACAGACAGACACAGAAAATGTAAGAGATGAAAGAGATTTAAGAGATAAGAGAGAGGAGGAAAAAGGAAAACAAGTTACACTAGACCGTACCTAGGTTACCTACCCATCCAGAACACTAAACAGATCTCACTGACAGATTGCAGTTTATTTTCAACATATAACCTACAATTTCTCATCGTATATAAAAATTTAGGCATTTATTGGTAAAAGAGTTGTAAAGAGAAATATACCTTAAATTCTGTCACTGTTATTACTAAGACCATAACTTATACTACTCTTACTATGGACACTACAATTAATCCACTCCTGCTTACATTATATATATATATATATATATATATATATATATATATATATATATATATATATATATATATATATATATATATATATATATATAGTATATATAATGTAAGCAGAAGTGGGATTAATTGTAGTGGTACCAGTATATATATATGTATGTATATGTCGTGCCTAATAGGTAAAACTGGTCAATTAGCAAGAACTCATTTAAAATTAAGTCCTTTGTAAAATTTTCTCTTGTGTATACAATAAGTTCCAAAAATCATTCTGAACCTTACGAAAAAAAATATATTTCATGAGTTTGTTTATTATTAAATTATTGTAAACGTATCTAAAATATATTTAGTTCTGTTAGGCTAAATTAAATTGCGCTTGTTATAATAAGGTTAGGTAAGTTTTCTAAGTTTCTCTTGGAACAAAATTATAATTTTTTACATTAACATAAATGAAAAATATATATCTCTAAACGTATAAGAGAATTTTTTAGAAAGGACTTAATTTTAAATGAGTTATTGCTAATTGACCAGTTTTACCTATTAGGCACGACATAATATATAAATATATAAATATATATATATATATATATATATATATATATATATATATATATATATATATATATATATATATATATATATATATATATCATGGTCTAGTGTGTCACACATCAGAAGGGAAGTATGCTAGACATGAGGAGGTCAATGACATCATAAAGAGAAGCCTCGCCACAGCCCGTTGCCCAGCTCAACGGGAACCCCAAGTGCAGAGGTCTGATGGAAGTCAAATGCGTCCTGATGGAGCCACCATGCAACCCTGGAAGGATGGTAAGCAGATTGCTTGGGACTACACCTGTGCTGCTACATTGGCAGACACCTACCTGCCACACTCCTTTGCCGAAGGGGGTGGAGCTGCCAGCCACAGGGAGACCCAGAAGACCCGCAAATATGAAGACCTTCCCTCTTGCTATAACTTCATCCCAATAGGGTCGGAGACCCATGGAGCATGGGGCAAGTGTGCTCTAAAGTTTCTCAAGGAGCTGGGTGGAAAACTCATCATAGAAACCAAGGACCACAGGGCGACCAGCTTCCTCTTTCAGAGACTCAGTGTTGCGATCCAGAGGGAAATGCCTGCAGCGTTCTGGGCACGCGGCCCACTGCCGGGGAGCTGGACGAAGTATTTGACATGTAGCTCTGAGTTGTTATCTATGTTGTTTTACTCCTATGTATTTTGTCTTGAAATAAAGTTTGTATAAAAAGATGGGGTGGTAGGGAAGTGGAATATTCAAACGGCTTCAGAAATTAATCTAAATATTCTTCCTTGAAGCCTTTTTATCCACTTCGGGGGCAATGGGTCCCACAATTTACACAAGAGGTGGACCCCATCTATCTATATATATATATATATATATATATATATATATATATATATATATATATATATATATATATATATATCATATATACATACATACTTTGGTCACGACCATAATTCGTTCCAAAACTCTGGTCGCGACCCGATTTGGTCGTGACCCGAACCTAATTTCCCCAATGGATTGTATGTAAATACGATTAATCCATTCCAGACCCCTACAAACTGTATATAAATATTGTTTTTTTATGATTTTTAAGCACAAAAATAGTTAATTATACCATAGAATGCACAGTGTAATACTAAACTAAACGTAAAAACCTTGAAAAAAAAGGAGAAAACCTTGAACAGAGAAAACTAACATTGCACGAAGCCGTTCTAGACTCCTACGAACAGTTCGCTGTAAACATTTTTTTAAAAAGTTTTCAAAGTGTCATATCCCCACCATTCCTTCAGAGAGTAGGCAGTCTCCCTGAATCCACTTTCCTCCATTCCTGTCTAACACGCTGACAGTCGCCTGTTGAATGTCCAGTGACCTAACATTTAAAACCTCCATTTCCCCTTCTCTCCAACATTTCCTTGGACGACGCTTACCCCTCCCTCTACTACAGATTTATACACCCTCTAAGTCATGCTATTTTGCTCCCTCCTCTTAATCTGTCCAAACCACTTCATTAGCCCCCTCCTCAGCCCTCTGGATAATACTTTTATTAACCCCGCGCCTCGTAATCTCCGAACTACGAATTCTCTGCACAATGTTCACACAACACCTTGCCCTCAGACACGACAATTCTGCTTCCTTCATCTTCCTTCCTGCATCGTTTAAAATCCATATATTACACCCATATAGGAGCGTTACCACGAAACTGATACATTACCATTATTGCTTTAATTGGTAACGTTCTTTGTTTCCATAGATGCCTCACTACTCCACCCATATTTTTTCCGTCGTCAATTCTATGTTTATTTGGGGAAGTAGTAAAATTTGATCCAGAGGACAATTTAATTTGAATGAACTACTGTGTTTCAGATACACTAAAGGGAGAGGGTCGAGCACGAAGCCGGGTGATGTGTGGGTGGAGGTGTGTGTTCTTACACCCATGAACGGTGTGAGGGGCTCCACTAACACTGGCACCCGCAGAGCCAGCTCAGCGCCAGTCTTCAACCAGACCTTCAGGTTTAAGGTAATCACAGTCACCTTTCATGTGCAAGATTTCTTGCGTCTTTATTACACCACCACAGAAGCATTTTCGCTTAACAGATATATACACGATGACTGTTAAATAATGTTTGTAGAAGGGATGCTTAGTTGGTTAATGCCATTTCTAGACTAAAATACTGAATCCAAATTATTGCATAGTTCTATGTATATAGTGAGCAGCATCAGAGTACCTTATTCCCTATGATAGATATTTTCATGAATAATAAGCATCATTTTTAAGAAATAATGTTGACTCCAATAATCACTGTTCTTTGCTATAATGAAATACATCTCTTTCAGGTCGGTGATGAAGAAGTAACCCAGTTTCTGCTACGCCTCACCATGTACGACCGACACCCGCAGACAGTGGAGAAGGCAGTGGGCTCTGTCATCGTTCCTTTGAGCACAGTCGACCTCTGCTCTAATGAAACGATATCCAGAGAACTACAATAAGTAACTGGAAGCAGACACGTAGAACACTGACTGTCCAGAAATGAATGATCCAGGAGGGAAATTTGAGTAATGGTTTTCTCAGCAAAGATAATGGTTATTCGGGTTAATATTTACGTCGGGTTTCATTTCCTCATCTTGATCAAACCCAAAACAGTGATTCTTATCGTTCCTCAAAAACTACATATAAGATGATACCATACGCACAAAGATCTCAGCTTTACAATCGACTTGACTTTGGTAGAGGATCTGTCTTTTAAACAAGTTCATCCTCATCATAATGCTGACTGATGACCACGAAAGAGAAAGTGAAGCTCTTAGTGTTTAAAGATAAATTTTCCATATGCTTTTAATGTTTAGTGATATGATGGTTAAATAAAGTATTATTTAAATCGTTAAAGTCATTGCGGTTTTTTTATTTTCTAATAGTAATTTTATGAAGATCATGAGGTTATTTCCCAAACTGGAACTGTAATGTGTAAATGGTTCCAATATGTTTTTATTAGAGTTAAAAATCTCTAAGTTTGTGCAATATTGCTTGGGATATATATTATATACTTATCTGGGTAAAGTTTTATGTACATAGTAATTTTCTTGGAAAGTTCTGTTTAAAACCACTTTGGTTCCTCTTGGCATTGCCCAAAGAATACATAGTCTGCAAATGTGATATATGTATTTCTGAATAATGTACATTATAAATATATATATGAACCGAACTTGGGACGTTCAGAATATGAAATCTACTTGCTACTAATATAACAATGATAGATCAAATTTTGGAAGCCCCGAATTTGTGCCTCAAACAGATTTATACTTAATACCCGCATCACTCTGGTTTCCGGAAATGTGTCCATATAAACATACATTGTCAGCCTAACACTATGCCTTCAGTTATCAATCTCCAAGTGCCTTTACAATTTCCGTTACAAGTACAACTTAATTATGCATAAGACTTGTCACTATTGTATGTGTCACTAATCACATCAGTCATGATTTACTAAAATTTATTTACAAGTACCCAATGTCTACATTGATTCGCACTCTATACTGAGTTGAATGTTAATAGTTTATATGTAATCCTTCCACATTATTATCCAGCTGGTAGTGTTAAAATAACCGTTACTGATGAGACTCGTCGTTTCGTATACAGGCACTAAAGCAATCTAGTCAGTACTATCCAATGGGAAACTTCAGTACTATCCAATGGGAAACTTCAGTACTATCCATCACCATTATGAAGGCCAATACCATCCACCATAATGGGGAAAGTTAGTACTATCCACCATTACGATATAGGTCTAGAAATTTTTCAGACGTATGCAAAGGGCAATCAAAATTTCAAATCTGACGACACATTCCTGAAATGACTTCAGCAAGTATCGTGAATCAGTTCAAGATAATTGTAACCGAATCAACGGGATACTTCATCTGTAAGATCAGTATCGACAGCAGGAATATGGTGTACAAGGTAATGCTCCACGACAGATGCTTCTTGAGAAGGAGCACATTGTTTGGAATTTGCCAAAAATTCATATCGACTCTCAAGTCCACTGATATGTTGTTAAATATGTTACGTGGATTGATTTCGAATCTTACCTGGATATCTTAGCCAAAAATCTAAAACCACTTGTCAAGTAAGTCAAGCTAAATTGTTAAGGGACTTTCCAAATATCACTGTCTGTCAGATAGAAGCCTATCAACATAAAATTAAATTCTCGTCTTAGCAATATTTTCTATATCACAAAATAGTAATAACATGATTCTACTGGCCTGGATTTTTACGACTCACCCGCCATGAGTTCTAATCCCACCCGTACCGTGGTTTGAAAAAAAACTTATAAGAAATAGCCACACAAACTGAAGAAGCTGAAGAGGCTCTGCATAAATGAGTAGTCAAATATCATACTTGAGAAAATAATGAATATATAGATAGCCTACACAACGCACTTGCTCTATAGTCTATGACTATGTTATCAAGCCAGTGGAGGCTTCAAACAGTTCCTATTGCAGGGGTAACGATAGGTATGAAACTTTCCCAACACCTTCATCTCTAACGAAACACCATCTTTCCCTCAACACCTTCATCTCTCCCTCATCACCATCTCTCCCTCATCCTCATCTCTCCCTCAACACCATCTCTCCATCTTCACCATTGATTTCGTCTTTATCATTAACGCATCATGACTCTTAACTTGTTTTGCGTTATTAAAATAATAATAATAATGTTAATTGAAGTATATTTTGCAGCGTAAGTGACAATTGTTACTACACACATTACGTAGATATATAATACTAATAGTCACAAAGGTTTGTAGTTTTTCGTTTACATATTTGTAACAAAATATACTGAATGAACGCCTGAGATTTCTAGATTACACACAACATATTATATATATATATATATTATATATATATATATAATATATATATATATATATATATATATATATATATTATATATATATATAATGTCGTAGTTGGATTAGGCTAAATTAAATTGTCCTTGTTATAATAAGGTTAGGTAAGTTTTCTAAGGTTCATTTGGTACAAAATTATTTATTTTTACATTAACATAAATGAAAAAAAATATCTCTTTAAACGAATAAGAGAAAATTTTAGAAAGGACTTAATTTTAAATGAGTTCTTGCTAATTGACCAGTTTTACCTATTTGGTATGACGTGTATATATATATATATATATATATATATATATATATATATATATATATATATATATATATATATGTGTGTGTGTGTGTGTGTGTGTGTGTGTGTGTGGGGCACATGTAAGATGCGTATACACAAGTATATATACATTTATATATGTGTACACGATCTTCATATACGCCTTGCCTTATGGTTTATTTACAAGATTTGCTGAAGACAGCTGAGATAATCTTCTGTGCCACACCAACACTTAATAATCTTATTGACTTGTACTTTATTTTGTCCTTTTTATTACTCACACGGACGATATAAGTGCTGCAGCTTGTATCTCGTTGAAACTATGGAGAAAACGGTTTTATGTGTAGATTTATTTAATGAAATGCTTGTATGAGAGAATATATCCTGCAAAAGCTTAAGGTGACTATTTTGAAAATAAAGTGTATTAATGGTAAAAAGTGTAAACAAGAGTTGTTAGTACTTGTTCCACTTGACCAGCAAGTCAAGTCTTATGTAACACAACCTTGTTGTCTACTGAAATGTCTTTCAAAGCAGTATTAGTCAACGTTGTGCTTCGTTCTGGGAGCGAATCAAGTTATATTTGTAATTTTCTATTAACATAGGTTCAGTGTAGAGTAACTTGACATGCTAGGACGTTAATGCTCGGGGTAGGTTATATACTAGTATAGTATCTGTCTGGTGATTCCTGATTAGTTATGAATTTCATTTTGTAACACTGAGAATAACTGATATAGTATCATTTATTATCATTCAGTTGTGCATAGTGTTAATGTTATGTGTGTCGCTAAGCTTGCTAATCACTGAACCGTCAGTCATTTTTTTCTAAATTTCCCTTATTTTTTAGATCAAATATTGAGAGATTAATGGCCATAAAAATCAGTTATATACATTTATATAACATACATGTATTTCGCACTGAAAATTATTTTCTTAGAATAAGGAACTTATATATTCCGTAATATTTCAGTGTCCAGTTCTGTTATTGGGAAGAATATTAATGGGAATCAACAGGTCAAGACAACTTTCAATAATTTTTTTTTCACATCATCCGCTGCCTTTTGAGTCATGGTACTTCTCCCTGTATCTCGTACGTGTTGATCTGTATCTTTGTATATATGAAGGTTGCTATGAAGATACAGATGTACGCCCTTGGTATTAACATATGTTGCTTCATAGAGTGTATGTTTCTAGATGTATAGAGACACTCAATTATCTCTCCAATCTATTTTATGCACGTTCATATAAGTACAATGTATACACCAGATATTCACTTATTCACACATTTTTAACATTCATGCCATACATACGCCATAATTAACAAAAGTGTAATGAATTCAAAAAGCACATGCACAATAAAACAACTGCAAAGTTAAATTTATGTGTAAGTTATGCTGCTATATGTCAGATGCAGCCTGCAGAATGTTATCTGTAGCCTTTATACGGTGGCCTGTGCGATGCATCCAGCATGTGCCGCATGTATACCGCATGTATGCCGCAGGACCGATGTTACAGAATGTATGCTACAAGATGCAAGTTACCGGATGTAAACTACAATTTTTAAACATTGAATATGAGCGCAGTTGGTGCTGGTGGTATCAACATTTTTTTTTATTAGACCATAAGAAGGACAGCAAGGATGTGAAGGGAAAGGGTTACGAGTAATATAAAATGGTAAAAAAAGGGGGAAAATGTGGTCTCAGATAAGAACTCTAAAGCACATAAAGCCTGGAAACAGAGTCATGCTGGTATTCCATACAGGTGTTCAAAATTTCATGCTGCCTGAGAATGTATTAGGTGATTTGTGAGATGAAATCAGAAGACCGACAATAACATTGGCTTGGAAGTGTAACAAAGGCATAATCTATCTGAAGCTAAGTGTAAAGAGTAAAATGCAAAATAGTTTTCTGTCGTTATGAGCAAAGTTGTATTTTCAGCTTGTATACTGAAGGTCCCATCTTTAATATTCATTCACTTCAGTGACTTCCCCAACTCATTATCTGTGATCGATGCTGAAGGTTAGTAGTGAGTAGAACTAAGTTTGTATTGATACACCTCCTCATATATATATATATATATATATATATATATATATATATATATATATATATATATATATATATATATATATATATATATATATATATATATATGTCGTGAAGAAAAGGTAAAACTTGCGATTTTGGCTTACATAGCAACGCTGTTCCTGCCGAATAAGGCAAGCGAAAATATGTGTATGCAATGATTCGCAAAAATCATTCTGAACCTAACGAAAAAGATATATTTCATTGTGTTTATTTACTACTAATTAACTGTAAACTTAGCTAAAATACATTTAGTTGGATTGGGCTAAATTAAATTGCGCTTGTTATTATATGGTTTGGTAAGTTTTCTAAGGTTGTTTTGGTACAAAATTATTAATTTTTGCATTAACAAAAATGAAATGAAAAAAATATGTCTTCAAAGGTATAAGAGAAAACTTTAGAATAGGTAAAACTGGTCAATTAGCAAGAACTCATTTAAATTAAGTCCTTTCTAAAAAAATCTCTAATACGTTTAAAGATACAATTCTTTTCATTTTTGTTAATGTAAAAATAAATAATTTTGTATAATTTTTTTTTTTTTTAGAAAACTTACCTAACATTATTATAACAAGCCCAATTTAATTTAGCCTAATCCAACTAAATATATTTTAGATAAGTTTATAATAATTTAATAATAAACAACCACAATGAAATATATTTTTTTCGTTAGGTTTAGAATGATTTTTGCGAAATTATTGCATACACAAATTTTTGTCTTATTTGGCAAGATGAGAGTTGCTATTTAAGCCAAAATCACAAGTTTTACTTATTCCCCACTTCCCCCTCGCCCCTGGTGGGTCCTTACCTGAGAGTCTGAACTGAACTTACTTATTCGGCACGACATATATATATCTCACAAAATATGTGTGTGTGTATGTGTGGCGTGTGTCGGCGTGCGCTCGCTCGCTCGCCTATTTGTGGTTGCAAGGGCGAGTCACAGCTCCTGGCCCTGCCTCTTCGCTACTAGTGTGTGTGTGTACATAAGAGTTTATTTGTTTTTATTCACCTAGTTGAGTTCTAATGTATTTAAGCTTCAAGCTCTTGGGCCCTCCTCTTGATTTCCTGTGAACTGCTTCTTTTTCGGGATAAATTATGTTCCCTTAAGAAACCATGAGTTATTTGTGCTGTTGGGTCCCAATGTCCATGTCTCGACTGACCTGACTCCCCAGAAATATTTAGTACGTCTTTGAGAGACGTCTGTGTCTCTACGTCCTGGTTCGTATTTTAAATATATACTTGTTGATATCTACCTGATTTATAAGGTATCTCTGAGTATCCTGGTACTGGATGTTGCTCTTTGTCATTTTCGTTCCTTAGGTCCGGTATCATAAAACTTCTCAAATCCTTTGCCTTGCTCCTTGCCGATGCCGTGTGTTCTAGAAATGGCCTGATAATATTCTAGAAATGACCTGATAATCTTCAGGTAGAGAGTTCTGAATACTTCCATGAAAATGATGCATGATTTTATATTCCTAGAACTTTTTTTATTGATTCCTCAAGTCTAGATGTTCTTGGCTCACTACATGAACACTGTCTAGATTATTGTAGTCCTTTTTTTTGTCTAGCTTCTACTCATAGAATCTAGACACATTCTATAAGCAGAATCTAGACATATATTTCTAGTCGTAATGGAGAGGACACTGACGAGCATTAACAATAAATAGGGAATAAAAAGTGACCCTTGTAGTAATCCGCTGGTGTCATACCTCAGATCTAACTCTCTCTCTCTCTCTCCTAGTATGACTATTTTATACTACTTTGGTATTCCTTTATCCCGTCCTTAGATTTTCCCATAACATTCGCTAGATTTTCGTGTTTATGAATTAGTCTTCTGTGAATTACAGTGTCAAATTTTTGTAGTCATGATTTTTTTTAATTCATTCTTCTCTTTCTTGTAAGCACACACATTCACACACACACACACACATATATATACATGTATATATATATATATATATATATATATATATATATATATATATATATATATATATATATATATAATGTCGTGCCGATTAGGTAAAACTTGCGATTTTGGCTTAAATAGCAACGCTCTTCTTGCCATATAAGACAAGTGAAAATTTGTGTATACAATAATTTCGCCAAAATCATTCTGAACATAACGAAAAATATATTTCATCGTGTTTGTTTATTATTAAATTAATGTTAACGTATCTAAAATATATTTAGTTGGGTTTGGCTAAATTAAATTGCGCTTGTTGTAATAAGGTTAGGTAGGTTTTCAAAGTTTCTCTTGGTACAAAATTATAAATTTTACATTAACATAAATGAAAAAATATATCTTTAAACGTATAAGAAAATTTTAGAAAGGACTTAATTATAAATGAGTTCTTGCTAATTGACCAGTTTACCTATTAGGCACGATATATATATATATATATATATATATATATATATATATATATATATATATATATATATATATATATATATGTGTTGTATATATATGCAAGACAACCACTATGAAAAAATAGAGAATCTCAAGCCTTTCGTGACTACTCACATTATCAAGGAACTTAAATAGAATCATGACAAGAGGACTTATATATAAGTGTTGTCTGCATATTTGATATCACCTGATTACTGTGATCTTTTTGCATGTGTATATATATATATATATAATATATATATATATATATATATATATATATATATATATATATGTGTGTATATATATATATATATATATATATATATATATATATATATATATATATATATATATAAATATATATTCTTATGTGTTTGTGTCTGTGTATGTACGTATTTTTGTTTTAAACGTTTGCTTACAGAGTGTAAACAGTCTCTTTGGTTAGTAGCTTCTCACAATACATTTTTAACCATACTATAATTCATTTCTCTCACTAAATATGTTAGTGGGAAAACTGTCTCCATTCTTCATATGACTGATAAGAATCATATTTTATTACTCAAATAGTTATATCAAAGGATTTATGTCATATCTCTTAGGGTCTGTCAAGTATTATTGAAAAATGCAAATGCCAAAAAATTATTATCAAGTCAGTGTCTAGGATTATGACGTGCAGTCTTACAGTGTGTGTGTGTACATCACAACCAACGTACACACGACCACAGTCTTACAGTGTGTGTGTGTGTACATCACAACCAACGTACACACGACCACAGTCTTACAGTGTGTGTGTGTGTGTACATCACAACCAACGTACACACGACCACAGTCTTGATGTGTGTTGTGTTCGTGTGTGCATTGATCGTCATGTACGTCCTCTTATTTATTTTTGTGTGTACATAAAGTGTAGCGTGGAAGGAATAAACACTGTGCACAAACCAATGTTTTTTATCCTATTTTAAAGTTATGAAGCAACCTGGGAATGTTATTATTATTATTATTATTATTATTATCATCATCATCACAATCAAGCGCTTAAACCCATAAGGGTCATACTGCCTGGAAGTGATAAGTTATGAACTAACTTGGGAATGTTACGATATGAAGTAACCTGATAGTGTAAAGTTATGATGTAACATGACATCATAACTTTACCGTGGAAAGTTACGATGAATCTTGTCGTTATAAAGTGATCATGTAACCAGACGGTGTAAAATTATGATGCAGCTTGTCGGTGTAAAGTTATAGTGACAGAAGTTATAGTGACAGTAGTTATAGTGGCAGAAGTTATAGTGACAGAAGTTATAGTGACAGAAGTTATAGTGGCAAGATAGTGACAGAAGTTATAGTGACAGAAGTTATAGTGGCAGAAAGTGACAGAGAAGTGAGAGTCTCATCATTATTTTACTCATGTGACTTCCTGCAGTATAAGAATTTGCAGTTGCTCCATCTTTGTTTCTCATTTGATGTTCGTTATTTTCTCACGATGGAAAAATAGACAAATGCGGTATAATGTGATTCTTTATTAACAACGTTCCGTAAACACAGTGAGCTTTATCAAGTCACAAAAAGATCTGTTTCTGATTAGATAAAACTCACTGTGTGGGAGAAACAATCAATATAGGATCGCAATATTCTCTATTTGTGTTTACTTTTCCACATCATTCATCTTCATCCTTATTCTCTTACAAAACTCCGGTGGGTTAGTGAAGCAAGACTTACTTTTCCTAAATCCACGATGGTTTGTCACAAGTCCCTCCTCTCTGTCTGCTAAACCAACCTTTTCCTAATTATCTTTTCCATTAATCTTGACAACTGACAAGTCCATTATACCTTTCACAATTCAGGATCTTTTTTTTATTCGCTTGCTATTGTCCAGTTGTTCGTTAATTTGCCAGTCTCTAGTGATATGGTGCAGGTCTTTGCTGTAGGTTGGCACAAGTCTTTTGCTCCATCTTTCAGCCCAGTGGCTTTTGATGGATTCAGTTCTAATAGCTTTACTGCTTCTTGATATGTAAATTCTATGCAATTACAATTGGTTAGTAATTTCACCCCCTACCGTCCCCGTCTTATCAGTAAATGCATCCTTAATATCTTTGGGTGCTTTAGAATATTTGTCAATCTGGTCCCTCTGCAAGTTTTGATTTAGAGTTGGTCTGTCCTAATTTTGAATTTTTATTGAAGAAATTTGGATATTAATTTCGAAATGATGACTTGTGAATTCATCTGTTGATTCCCTTCAGATCCTCAACGCAAATGTTTAACTGCATTATTAACTTACGCCGCACTTCTACTATACCAGTCGCGTGCATTAAGGCACTGAGGACTAAGGTCAAGTTATTATTATTATTATTACGGAAATATCTTTCTCAGATCGCGCAACACCCGCAATATATATAGATAACGATAGTTTTTTTTTTATATTTTATTCAAAACATCATGCACAAATATTATACATAGGTAGGTACATATATTAATATGTACTGGTTATATGGTACTGGTTATGAGCAATAACTCAACATTGTCAGTACTCAGTCTGCTGAGTAACTGCATCATACATAATGTCACTAAAATTAACCTAACACAACCTATACTGCTTCAAAGTACAGCGCTACACAAGTACAAAGGTTTTTATAAAATAATATAATGATGCAAACGCAGTATTGTTTACACTCCCCCCACACAAGTGAAAACTGTTCACTTTAACATGTATAATGAGCGTATCATGAAAAACATCTGTAACACAATATATAAACATGGAACAGCCCAGGCAATATATTACACAATATGTACAAGACGTACCTAAACATTCCGCTAATTGAAAATAGTTAAGAATACTGTGACAGTGGTACATTGTTCATTTAAAATTATGCACAAAATACATATATAGGTAGACATGTATGGTTACAGGGCTAAAAGTCTCTACTGGCACGACTCCAGTCCATGCATGACGGGGCTATTCCTTCCAAACAGCACAATCCACACACCTACCTTTAAATACCCTATGCTACAAAATCAAAGATACTAACACGATACAGCGCACAATTCGACCCCCCCCCCAACACTCACAACGGATAAGTGTGTCCGCTGTCACCTGCCTTAACAACCAAACCAGTAATTGAACAGTAATCCAGTAACGTATCATAATACGTTTGTAACTTTAGTAATAAAAAACTAACAAACACTGTAGTATATTATCACCTTAAAGACGATACGTACATGAACATACCAATAAGAAAAGGTCAGACATTGTATCCTGAAACACAGACCTCTACAGGACATTATAATAAAAAAGAAGCGCTAAACCTACAAGGGTCATACAGCGTAGCAGGGCAGGGAAGAGTGCAGGGATATTGAGTAGCAAGAGGGAGAGGGATTATTATTAGGTCAGGGAGTGCAGCGGGGCAGTAGATAGTGCAGGGGTTGAAGGCAGCAAGAGATTGAGGTAGAAAGGGCTGTGAGGAGTCCTAGAAGCATCATCATCAGAGTTTGTGCAGTAAATCAGTTGCTGTCAAAAAGTCAATGAGTCTGGGTTAAAGGAGGATCCATCAGCAAGAAGGGAAGGTAAAGTATGGGCAGTAGAGCGGCGACGACGTTGGAGGTAAATTCTGTGTGCTTGTTGATAGTGGGGGCAGTCCAACAGAATATGTCTAACAGAAACTGGAACCTGACAATTCTCACAGATTGGGACAGGGCGGCTCTCCATGAGATACCCGTGAGTAAGACAAGTGTGGACGATGTGAAGACGGGAGAGAGTAGTCTCCCACCTCGACAGTAATGACAAGAAGGCCAGAAACCTATACTTGGTTTAGTTGAATGTAATTTGTTATGTAGCAGAGCAGAACAACGTTGTTACCAACAGGTGCGAAGGTGGGTAGCAATTACAGCAAAATAGTCTGTGAATGGAACACCTCTATATGAAACTGGGAGGTCATGTACTGCTGATAGTGCAGCAGTGTCTGCCTATTCATTGCCCTGTACGTCAACATGACTGCTGACCCAACAAAAAACAATATCTTTGTGCTTGCTAAAGATACGGCGTAACCAAAGTTGGATACGAAGAACTAGGGGGTGAGGTGTATCAAATTTTCTTATATCCTGTAAAGCACTAAGGGAGTCTGAAACTACCACAAATGGTGACACAGGGATAGATGCAATACCGATAAGTGCTACGAGAATGGCATACAATTCAGCCATAAAAATGCTAGCCGAGGATAATAAATGCCCTCGCACGATGGAGGGACGTCAGGTTACATGTGGCCAACAGTAACAGCCTGGCTGATCAGGCCTTGATCCACCTTGGGGGGCCTGGTCACAGACCGGGATGAGGGAGCTTTGACTCCAGAAACCCTCTCCAGGTATACTCCAGGTATACGACGCTGTCCAGAAACACTGCTGCAAATCCGACACCGTCGGAAGACTTGGAACAATCAGTGTACACTGTAATAGCATGAGAATGAAGAATGAGATCGGACTGGTTAAGAAAATGAGAGCGAGAAGCCACCGTAGGCAGTGGGAAAGAACAGACACAAACCGTCGGAACTTCCCAAGAGGGTAGGGAAAAGTGAGATGCTACATGAACATAGAAAGGTTGTAACTAAAGAGAAGACACGAGCGAATGTAGGCGAAGAGAAAAGGGATGGAGTAAACAGGGGCGACGAACAAATAAAGAACGTCTACTAACATCAATGAGAGGTCATGAGTGAACATATTAGCGAAGGTAATGAGCATCACGGCGATCGGTCAAGGATGGAATATTCGCCTCTGCATAGAGGCTCTCAACCAGTGAAGAGAGAAAAGCACCGAGGCATAAATGTAATCCCTGGTGATGGATGGGATCAAGGCTAGAAAGAGCTGCAGGAGAGGCCGCTGAATATATCTGGTCACCATAATTGATTTTCGATAAAATTAGGACTGAATGTAGTCGAAGGAGAGTTCTACGATCAGCCACCCATGAAAGATGTGCGAGGGTTTTAAGGAGGTTCAACCGGCTATGACAAGTTGTCTTCAGAGAGGTAATGTGAGGTTTCCAGGATAACCTACAACCAGAATGCCAAGAAACCTGACCGTATTACCTGACCGTATCACGTTCTGGGATACACGAGCCATACAGGTACAATGGATGATCAGAGACGACAGAACGTCTAGTGAAAGTAATTTGTTGAGTTTTAGTACTAGAAAATTTAAACCCATGAGTGGTGGCCCAATTGGAAACACGTTGACCTGCAATGAGGTGACAGTCAGCGACTGCACAAGCTATAGCAAAGTCATCAACATAGAACGATGACCAAATACTAAATGGAAGAATAGATGCCAAATCATTTATAGCAAGGAGAAAAATTGTTGTGCTCAGAACACATCCCTGGGGACACCTTCAAGCAACGAGGCATGTTTTAATGCGGCTTTTTTTGGTCCAATTTCAATGATACTGTGATTTAACCAGCATTTGCGACCTACACATTGTCTTTGTATTGACTATGGTGCAAAATTGCAACATATTGCAAAATTCTACATTTGCAGAAAACTCTCCCTCCTCTACAAAATTAGTAAGACGTACAATCTTCTAGTCGATATCAGATGAAAGATAAAAAGCTAGATAATCTTTTTTTTCAAAGTCTTTTGAGCGAAATGTCAATAAATTGCATTATAAAAAAAATTGAAATTTGGGTTTCTTTTTTTTTTTGAGAAAAAAAATCAATAAAAACAAAACGGTAAAACATATCGCAAATCAGAAATATAATTAAATAGAACCATCATTCCTCAATAACGTGTGAAAAAATCAAAACACTCCTATAAATACTCTTTGCAAAAACTGAAAAATCATGTCAATAACTTACTCCTGAGTTACACATATTTATGTTTTCTGTAAAACTCTATGGTCATGGCATGCCAAATCTGAGCATGTTGCACACCTTCATCGTTGTTGACAGCCCTCAGGCGACTGAGCAACAATCATCTGCACTCTTCAATTTAGTCCTCACAGAAGTTGCCATGTAGAGCGTTTAGAATGAAACAATCATAAAAATCGTAATTTTTGGAGTAAAAAAAAAAAAAAACTTATTACCAACATGTCCTCTTGATAAAAGCAAAAACAAAAACAAAAAAATAAATTTTCGGAAAAAACATACTTAGAAATATGATAGAAACAAGCTGATTGCGTCAACATGTTGCCTGAATTATCCACCATTTTTGGTAAGAAAACATTTTTCTCTATAGTTTTTCAATTTCAATTTTTTTATCCCAAGTAGGTCAATATATTCTGAGATAGCTTCAAGTGTTTCGGAATACAAGGACGTTGTGTGGGAGACAATATTGGACATGGAAGGAGGAGGGTGAGTAAATATTGGGGCGACAATGGACTGTACGAAAGTAGGGGAGCACGAAGGGGTAAAGGGAAATGGAGAAGAAGGTTGGGAGGGGACAGGAGAGGAAGCAACCTGGGAGGGGGAAGAGGAGGAAGAAACTTGGGAGAGGACAGGGAAGGGAGGTACAGTACAAGGAGGAGGGTGAACCTACACACTTGTAACAGAGCCAGTTAGAGGTGAAGAACCAGGTACAGAGACCGGAAAGGAAAAATGTGGAGGTAGAAGAAGGGAAGGAAGGGTTAAACGAGATTTGAGCAATGGGGATTTTTTGGACTTCTGAGAAGTAGAGGGGCGATGGGGAGGAAGTGTTGTACGAGGAAATGTAGACACTGGAACTTGTGATTGAGAAGGTGAAGAAGTGAGAACAAAATGAGGTGTTGAGGTAGGGACCTCTGAGTCCAGGACAGCAAAAGAATTAGAGACAGGGGTGACCACAGAGGATTCTGCAGAAGTTGGCACCCCAGAAGTGGGGGGACGTTTAGTAACATGAGAATAAGAAATATGGGGAAGTCTCCCTTGGAGGCGTAGATGAGAGACTGCCATAGCATAGGAAGAACCTTCTGCCTCTTTGAGACAACGAATTTCATGTTCAGTTAAGTAAACTTGGCAATGGCGAGAGTAAGATGGGTGAGTCTCATGACAATTAAGGCAAGAGGAAGGTAGACTACAAGACTTATTGGAATGGTCATCGGCACCACAGACTGTGCATTGGGCTATGGACCTGCAATATTTTACTGGATGACCAAAACGCCAGCAATTTCTACACTGTTGCAGAGTAGGGATCACCTTTCGAACTTGTAAACGGTGTCCCACTATATAAACAGAGGAAGGAAGCTCACGGCAGACAAAAGTTAAGCGAGCTACATTGCAAGGGTATCGTTTCCGCCTGCGGGCAGGGAGGACATAGGTGTCTACTTAGAGAATTGGGAGGTCTTGGAGTTCTAGCTGTTCCAGAATGTCATTGCCACATGTCTGGAAATTCTGTTGGACAATGGTATGGGGCAGAATGACAGTACCACTACAAGAATTGAGGGAATGATGTTTTTTCAATAGTTACAGGAATACTATCGATAGCTGTAAGGAGAGAAAGATCGTGAGCTTGGTAAGCATTCTGGACAGTGATGATGCATGTACCGCTCTTGAGAGCATGAAAGGATATATCTCTACCAACATGGCATAGGAGCACCTAAAGTAAAAAAAAACTTAGTCCATTGTGTATTTTCAAACATAGCGTGGAAAGGGAGTGTTTGATGGGCCGGTCGTTTCTGAGTAGAATGAGAAGGAAGCGAAGAAGTATCATTAGGTAATTGTCGTGGGCATTTAGGTGTGGGAGTGGAATTAGTCCGACGTGGGACGGGCAGGCGATTCAAAAATTTCCGCACCATAGACGGAGAAGCCGGAAGCATAGTCAAAGAAGAGAGTAGGTCAGACTTATCGAAGGAGTCAGTCAAAACCCCGGTACCTGAAGCAGGTGACGAAATGGCACCAGCAAGAGGTACAGGAGTATAAGAAATGTCCAAAGAGTGGTCCAATAACGAGGCAGGGTCGGAACAGGGTGCGGTATCAGGAAGGCACCAGGGGGTAGCAGGTTCATGGATTGGGAACTCCATGGTTAGGTTACTTCTTTCTTTTTGTTTTTTTTTAGAAAAAGAAGAAGAAAAAAATGGGAGAACATGGAGGAATAGCTCCTAGGAGGAAGGAAAGGGCACTAAATCTCCTTTGGCGCCCAGGAGGACTTCAGCACCGCAAGTAGTGCAGATGCGGCATGGAACCCGCAGGGAACCCTACCCTTCATGCCAGTAAACCGGCAATCCGGGATAGCAACCACACATCCGCCGAGCCACCTCAGTGGACAAAAGATAGGGCGGCTGAACACCCGCCACAAAGCATACTCCCTTTGGCCACAACCCTCCAAATTCGAAAGGCAGCCTCCAGAGATACACCCGTCACCCGAAAGACACCCAACGCCAACCCCCGGGAGACCGGAGAGAGATCAGGACATCCCCAGGTGATCTAGAATCCACAGCAAACTACACCACTGCCAAGAACCTTAACAATGGGATGGACCACGGTACCTTTCCCCCTACCTTGGAACCAGAATGCCTGTGGGGAGAATCCCAAAGGCTGAAAACAGGAAGGGGATAGGGGAGGGATTGGGAGGGGAGGATAGAAGGGAAAGGGGGGATGGGGAGGATGGGACAGGGGATGGGGGATTGGGGGTAATTAGGTTCGGTCTGAGGAAGGAGACCATAAGGTCTAATTCCTCAGACCAAGAGCCTCTTCACCACGCCAAGGAGATCCCCTTGAAGAGGCCTACTGCACATAAATACTAACACCTGTAACCCTCACCTGATCTACTAACCTTGTGCAACAAAGTAACCTACATTCTGCAAGCTTGCCTTGACAAACTTGCACTTAATGAATAAAAAAAAAGAGTACTGTTACTGTCAGTTGAACATTCTCGCGCTATAATAAGAGCAAATTCCTGAACTTTCACTTCATGTTTTCCTAGAGGATATCTTTAGTACATCGTTAAATGATCCACTTCGAGAATGGGAGCAATAAATGGTGAATTTTTTTAATCTGGTTGGATTTTCTTTCTCCTAAAATGAATGTAATTTACCACCGACGTCTTCACCAACGGCCAGATGAAGTGTTTTTAGACTTTGCTGAGAGTTTTTTACGCTGGTGCACACACATTACCTAAAACACTAAGTTTCTGATCCCAGGGACACTAGTAAGAAGTTCCTCTTGTTATCTTGCTCTTTAAAAAATGAGCGAAAATGGCTTCCAACAAACTTAGCCAGAGCTCCAAAAAGATCTTTAGTGGGTTGAAAAGTTCCAACCTTCTCTGTGATGCCGCAACCATGTTTACCTACGCTACTGCTGTAGTCGTGCGATCCTCACCACTCTGCTACAACATTCTGGGCTGCCAGTAAACCACTACTTCCGCACATATCGGCTCACTACCCTTGGCTCCGATGATCCCATCCTTATCGCCACTGTTATAGTTGTGGAAAATATTGGTATTTTCCGAAAGTTATATTCGATAAACTTTCCAATGTGAATAAATACCATTAATGTGTTGTTGCTAGTTTAACATTTATCTGGCTATGAAGATAGAACCATCAGACAGGTGGGAGCAGAGGGAAGACGCTTAGGCAGGTGGAGAGCGGGCGGTCGCGTGTATATACGCAGAGCGTAGGGTACCCAGGCCGGTATGGGGCATGGTATTTGGCGGATTCGCTGGCCAAATATGATTGTTGGCTTCACTTCATAATAGGAAGTGTTGTAACTGCGCTCCGAGTATAATGTGGGACATTAAGTCCGGGAACCACCGTAATGGGGTGGTAATTTGTTGAAACAGCGAGTGACGCGACATAGGCAGGGATAGTCTTTGTATGGGAGGCCTAGCCGTGGTAACCATGGCGTAGGTGACGTGACTATCTGACTGGACACGGTCGCAAACCCTGATTCTGGGTGGCTGTCGTGGGTTGAAGTGATGGGAATAAGTATTGGTGAATCATCTTTATAAGGAATTGGAGGGGAAAGAAATACATCGTGTGCCGTCGGGTAAGGGATGCCACACGATGCCGCCATGATGGAAAAGTAACGGGATATCATTTCCATCTCGATTCATCGGTTTCGAACCTCAACAGAACGACTGATAATGAGTGTAAACCAGTGAAACATTAAATCGTCGTGTGAACTAGAGTTGGGTGATGTTAATATCACGATAGAGAATGTGTACAGTGATACTCAGCAACATTCTCCTAATGACCGCATGTTGACCTCACGATTCTGTCTCGAGAATTGTAGAGGTGTCAAGAAGTCAATACTTTTATATCGAGACGACCCCAACAACATTATCATCTTGCTGGGAGAATTGAGTTTACCGGCAAGACAACGAGAATCGTCGGAGGAAGACGGATGAGAGGACTGTCTCCTCCCCACAGTAAGTATCTTTGTTGTTGTAGCTGTTACATTGCCAATTGTATAGGTTGCAATGATGAATTCTTACTGTGGCTATCAACGATCTCCAATGAACAACAATGACACTGGGTGAGTGATGGTTTAACAACGTGTGTACTCTCTTCCTTCTCTTTCTAATCAGTCCAATACTAAAATATACAGTCCACAACCATTATTGTATCGTACGTACTAGTGCGATCTATTGTAATTTATTATAACTGGTCCAGATCGGACGTGGGTCTAGAGTGTGAGAATATCGAAGGGAGCCGTTTCAGCGACCAGGACGGCTTAAGTTTTCTCACACCTCGCGGGAGTGACTGTGGTAAATATTAGTCGGTCACCTCCCGTTGAGATTATCTGTTTGTAAGTGGCGGTGAAGTCCATACAGGTAGTCTCACAATTCCCCACAATAGTTGTAGGCTAATGAAAGGCAGAGTAACAATAACAAGTGTACTCTCCACGGCCCAGCTCAACAACAACAACACAGCTATAATATTTAATCCTCTCACTGCTCCCAACACCTTACACTGTACTCACCTAATTGTGGTTGCAGGGGTCGAGACTCAGCTCCTGTTAGTTACCATTTTGTCCTAGGCACATGTCAATTAGACACTAGGCCTGTTGTATATATGTGTGTGTGTATGTGTATGTAAGTCCTGTGTTAGTCGACTGGTGTGGGTTGCATCCCGGGACAAAGTTAACCTAATTTGCCTGAAATGCTCTGCATAACAAGCTGCTTTCTGTACAGTAGCATGTCATTGATGTCAGCTAGGCCTGTATACCTTGTACATGTACTTGCAGAAATAAAGATATAATAATAATAATAATAATAATATTATTGTTATTATTATTATAGTTTGAGGCATACATAGGTACAATTATCATACATAGTGTAAATTACCTAGGATAAGCCCAAAAAGTTGGATAGACAACTATACTGGGTTATCCTGGTTGCCTAATATTCAGGGTTAAAAATTCGAACAAATCTTATGTCATCATATCATATAGAAATAATGGAAATAAGTCACTCTGTCTGACTTTTTTTTGGGTTATCCTAGGTTCTCTACACATATGCTGCTATGTATGATAATCTATGTATCAGTGTTAACCTGAATAAACTTACTTAGAAATGCCTCAATGAAAAGTGAGAAATTTATCATAGTTAGCCATTTAATAGAGCATAAAAAATAGTTTCTGTTTCAATTAGTTTATAGAAAACGAATATTTAGCCGTATCTTGCGTAAAATTAATTAAACCTTAATATATAATAATAATAATAATATATTTACTACAAGTACATGTACATGGTATACAGACCTAGCTGACATCAATTACATACTACTACATAG
>WNWK01003366.1:137500-169648 GCA_009830355.1 Cherax destructor | reverse complement strand
AAAATTTTTACCCCCCCCCTCTGCCTCCTTCTCCCCATTAGGCCTTCCCTCACCCCCCCATAGGTGCCCGTTGTTTTCCCCTCACTGACTTACATAAAACACTTTTTTTGGGTTCAAGGGGGAGAGGAGATGTAGAGTTTTTAGCACTTTCCAACACCAGCTGCAGATATTCACACCCAGCCTGTTGATGATAACCTGGTAGAGTTCTTGATTGGACGATATTGTCCCAAAAACCACAGAGCAGGATGCCCACACCCTCTTTGGCGAGGTAATTTTTTAATAAAAATTTTTAAAAAAAATAATTTTAAAAAACACAGGTTTCCCCCAAAGGAAAAAGGGGCGAAAAAAAAAAACTTTCACACTTCCTCATCATGCTTGCCGGGGGTGCTTTACACTACAGTTAAAAAACTGCAACTTTAAAACCCCCCTCCTTCAGAGTGCCGCACTGTATTATCTCAGAACTCAAGTCCGGTCCGGTTTAAATCCTTCATAAATGTTCTTTGCTCACATCCACACCCGTCAAGTATTAAAACCCTTTGCCTCCATTCACCCCTATCAAATGTCAAGTTGCTGAAGTCCAGCCCCTCCACAAAAATTTTTTAACCCCCTCCCCCCAACCCTTTTCCTAGGCCGACCCCCCCCCGCCTTCCCCCCACTCAGATTTATACACTTAAGTCACTCTGTCTCGTTCCATTTTTCTACATGTCCAAACCCTCAAAACCCCCCCTCAGTTTCTGAAATTTTTATATATATATATATATATATATATATATATATATATATATATATATATATATATGTGGTGGACCCCATTATATATATATATATATATATATATATATATATATATATATATATATAAATAAACACTGATCTCTGGCCGACGGAGACTCGAACCTACGAACCTCATGACAAGGTACGCAGTGCTTTGCCGACCGTACCACACTGGTCAATACCTTGGCATCCAGCTTTCGCTAGACGTTATTCCAAGGCAGCTAGCTTTCAGGCAGGAGGCTGAAGTCATGCAACAATTGATTTTTAATCATAAATAGAACTGCGGCTAGCCAGGATTCGATCCTGCGTCACCATGCCCAAACCTGCGAGAAGAGGACAATGTACGCATCACTCTATCCACTGGCCCAACAATTCTAAAACACCAAGCGCCCAGTGGAACTAGGCGCTTGGTGTTTGAGAATTGTTGGTCCAGCAGATAGTGATGCATATATATATATATATGTCATGCCGAATAGGTAAAACTGGTGAATTAAGTCCATTCTAAAATTTTATCTTAAACGTTTAAAGTATATATATATATATATATATATATATATATATATATATATATATATATATATATATATATATATATATATATATATATATATATATATATATATATATATATATATATATATTTCATTTATGTTATTATAAAAATTAATAATTTTGTACCAGAAGAACTTTAGAAAACTTATCTGACCATATTATAACAAGGGCAATTTAATTTAGCCTAATCCAACTAAATATATTTTAGATAAGTTTACAATAATTTAATAATAAACAAACACAATTAAATATATTTTTTTCGTTAGGTTCAGAATGATTTTTGCGAAATTATTGCATACACAAATTTTCGTTTGCCTTATTCGACAAGAAGAGCGTTACTATTTAAGCCAAAATCGCAAGTCTTACCTATTCGGCACGACATATATATATACGTATATCTATATACACTGCCTTGAAATTTCCCTGACATATCCCCCTATCCTTCAACATCCTTAGCATTATTACCAACCTCAAAGAGAAACCCCACCGCCGACTGAGTCTTTGTACAGCAGTTTGTATCATCCTTCACTCTGGACGTATGACATTGGTGTTACATTGCTCATCAGGATAATTATTAAGTAATTCTCCGGGGCAGCTCACCACATCAGCAAGTCAATCACAGCGAGTCTACTATTTCTCGTTTTGGGGGATGCGATGATGGCATTTATAAAGGTGAAACGGCCAGACGTTTGGACACTCAATTACTGGAAATTAAATACCGTGCTGAGCAGACAGCATAGGGAATGCATGTGTGGTACACTATAAAGTATACACCACATCTCATACACTGCAACGAAGCACTTTTAGAATCTGTAGCTATTCAAGTCACAAATACTGTCACATGGAACGAAGGTATGTTCATTTTGGCAAACTATATTTTGAAGCAGAGGAATTAATTACACTTACATTACACTCAACGTTACCTCACCTTCCTAAGTGAACACCTCAACTTCCCGAGTGAACACCTCACCTTCCCGAGTGAACACCTCACCTTCCCGAGTGAACACCTCACCTTCCCGAGTGAACACCTCACCTTCCCGAGTGAACACCTCACCTTCCCGAGTGAACACCTCACCTTCCCGAGTGAACACCTCACCTTCCCGAGTGAACACCTCACCTTCCCGAGTGAACACCTCACCTTCCTGAGTGAACACTTCACACACACCTGACCACACACTTCCAACCTTTCAATATTCTTCATATTGATAATTCACATTTTTCATGTACATGATAGTTTCGTATACGTAAAAGGCCTAGTAATAAAAGGTTTTCTTTTGTTATCGCTTTTTTTTTTTTAACCAAAGTCTTGAGATGTTGAAATTGGGTCTTGAAGTAATTAAAGTTTACTCAAGGATTTTGCACTTTTGCACAGAGTTTGTTTTAAATTTAATGAAAGCATCTTCGAAGATATATTTCAACAATGCTCCGTACACCAATTAAAAGTTCGAAATAAGATTGAGTATAGATACTGCGAGTGATAGCCAGCATGTGTGTGTGTGTGTGTAATCACCTAGTTGTAGTTGCAGGGGTCGATTCATAGCTCCTGGCCCCGCCTCTTCGCTGGTCGCTACTAGGTCCACTCTCTTCTCTATGTATGGATCCTGCCTCTGATATATCACTCTCCAGACTGTTCCACTTTTTGACAGCTCTGTGACTTAAGTACTTCCTAACATCCCTGTCACTCATCTGAAACATTGTCACTGTCCACCTTGTCAAATCCTATCAGCATTTCATATGTTATCATGTCCTCCCTATTTCTCCTGTCCTCCAGTGTTATCAGGTTGATTTCCCTTAACCTCTCCTCGTAGGGCATACCCCTTAGCTCTGGGACTAGTCTTGCTGCAAACCTTGGTACTTTCTCTAATTTCTTGCCTTGCTTGACCAGGTGTGGGTTCCATACTGGTGCTGCGTACTCCAATATGGGCCTGACGCACACAGTGTATAGTGTCTTGAATGACTCCTTACTTAGATGTCAAAACGCTGTTCTTAGGTTTGCCAGGCGCGCATATGCTGCAGCAGTTGTTTGGTTGATGTGCGCCTCAGGAGATGTGCTCGGTATAATGCTCAACCCAAGACTCTTTTTTTCTTAAGTGAGTTTTGCAGCCTTTGACCTAGACTGAACTCAGTCTGCGGTCTTCTTTGTCCTTCCCCAAACTTAATGATTTTATACTTCCTGGATTAAACTCCAGCAGCCATTTGTCAGACCAGGCTTGCAGCCTGTCCAGATTCCCTTGTAGTCTTACCTGAACCTTGCCCACTTGTATTCTCTTCATTAGTTTTACATCGTCTGCGGACAGGGGACACCTCTGAATCTATTCCTTCTGTTATGTCATTCACTTATACTAGAAACAGCACCGGACCTAGGACTGACCCTTCTGGAACCCCACACGATACTTTCACCCACTCTGAGACCTAGTCATGTACCAACACCCTTTGTTTCCTTCCTGTCAGGTATTCCCTGATCTTCTGCAGTACTTTCCCTGTTATTCCTGCCTACTCCTCTAGTGCGTGTGTGTATGTTTTCCATTCTTGGTTTGCATTTGTTTCTCGCTCTGATTGCTGGCACAAAATAGCCTCACCATTAATTGAGCTATGTGTAGAAAGAGGTTTGGTAATAAGTAATACATATTTTATGAAAAAGAGGATAAATAAATATACAAGGTATGATATAGCACGTAAGGAAAGTAGTTTGTTGGATTATGTATTGGTGGATAAAAGGTTGATGAGTAGGCTTCAGGATGTACATGTTTATAGAGGGGCAACGGATATATCAGATCATTATTTGGTTGTAGCTACAGTTAGAGTAAAAGGTAGATGGGACAAAAAGAAAATGGCAACAGCAAGTAAGAGAGAGGTAAAAGTGTATAAACTAAGGGAGGAGGAAGTTAGGGTGAGATATAAGCAACTATTGGCAGAAAGGTGGGCTAGTGCAAGTAGGAGTAGTGGGGGGGTTGAAGAGAGTTGGGATAGTTTTAAAAATGCAGTATTAGAATGTGGGGCAGAAGTTTGTGGTTATAGGAGGGTGGGTGCAGGAGGAAAGAGGAGTGAGTGGTGTAATGAAGAAGTAAAGGGTGTGATAAAAGAGAAAAAGGTAGCTTATGAGAGGTTTTTACAAAACAGAAGTGTTAGTAGAAGAGCAGAGTATATGGAGAGAAAAAGAAAGGTGAAGAGAGTGGTGAGAGAGTGCAAAAGAAGAGCGGATGAAAGAACGGGAGAGGCTCTGTCAAGAAATTTTGCTGAAAACAAGAAAAATTTTGGAGTGAGATAAACAAGGTAAGAAAGCCTAGGGAACGAATGGATTTGTCAGTTAAAAACAGAGTAGGGGAGTTAGTAGATGGGGAGCTGGAGGTATTGGGTAGATGGCGGGAATATTTTGAGGAACTTTTAAATGTCGATGAAAAGAGGGAGGCGATAATTTCATGTACTGGCCAGGGAGGTACAACATCGTTTAGGAGTGAAGAAGAGCAGGATGTGAGTGTGGGGGAGGTGCGTGAGGCATTACGTAGAATGAAAGGGGGTAAAGCAGCTGGAATTGACGGAATCATGACAGAAATGTTAAAAGCAGGGGATGATATAGTGCTGGAGTGGTTGGTATTTTTGTTTAATAAATGTATGAAAGAGGGGAAGGTACCTAGGGATTGGCAGCGAGCATGTATAGTTCCTTTATATAAAGGGAAGGGGGATAAAAGAGAGTGTAAAAATTATAGGGGAATAAGTTTACTGAGTATACCAGGTAAAGTGTATGGCAGGGTTATTATTGAAAGAATTAGAGGTAAGACAGAGAGTAGGATTGCAGATGAGCAAGGAGGCTTTAGAGTGGGTAGGGGATGTGTAGATCAAGTGTTTACAGTGAAGCATATATGTGAACAGTATTTAGATAAAGGTAGAGAAGTTTTTATTGCATTTATGGATTTAGAAAAGGCATATGATAGAGTGGATAGGGGAGCAATGTGGCAAATGTTGCAAGTGTATGGAATAGGTAGTAAGTTACTGAAGGCTGTAAAGAGTTTTTATGTGGATAGTGAGGCTCAGGTTAGGGTGTGTAGGAGAGAGGGAGATTACTTCCCGGTAAAAGTAGGTCTTAGACAGGGTTGTGTAATGTCACCATGGTTGTTTAATATATTTATAGATGGGGTTGTAAAAGAAGTAAATGCTAGGGTGTTGGGGAAAGGGGTGGGATTAAATTATGGAGAATTAAATGCAAAATGGGAGTTGACACAGTTACTTTTGCTGATGATACTGTGCTTATGGGAGATTCTAAAGAAAAGTTGCAAAGGTTAGTGGACGAGTTTGGGAGAGTGTGTAAAGGTAGAAAGTTAAAAGTGAACATAGATAAGAGTAAGGTGATGAGGGTATCAAACGATTTAAATAAAGAAAAATTGGATATCACATTGGAGAGAGGGATTATGGAAGAAGTAAATGTTTTCAGATATTTGGGAGTTGATGTGTCAGCGGATGGGTTTATGAAGGATGAGGTTAACCATAGAATTGATGAAGGAAAAAGGTGAGTGGTGCATTGAGGTATCTGTGGAGACAAAAACGTTATCCATGGAGGCAAAGAAGGGAATGTACGAAAGTATAGTGGTACCAACACTCTTATATGGGTGTGAAGCATGGGTTGCAAATGCTGCAGCGAGGAGGAGGCTGGAGGCAGTGGAGATGTCCTGTCTAAGGGCAATGTGTGGTGTAAATATTATGCAGAAAATTCGGAATGTGGAAATTAGGAGAAGGTGTGGAGTTACTAAAAGTATTTGTCAGAGGGCTGAAGAGGGGTTGTTGAGGTGGTTTGGTCATTTAGAGAGAATGGATCAAAGTAGAATGACTTGGAGAGCGTATAAATCTGTAGGGGAAGGAAGGCGGGGTAGGGGTCGTCCTGGAAAAGGTTGGAGGAAGGGGTAAAGGAGGTTTTGTGGGCAAGGGCTTGGACTTCCAGCAAGCATGTGTGAGCGTGTTAGATAGGAGTGAATGGAGACGAATGGTTTTTGGGACATGACGATCTGTTGGAGTGTGAGCAGGGTAACATTGTGTGAAGGGATTCAGGGAAACCAGTTAATTGATTTAGTTGGACTTGAGTCCTGCACTTTAAAGGAGGGGTCTGAGATAGTGACAGCTGGGAGGGACTTTTCTCAGCTGTCGTATCTGAGCTCCTCTGCAAAGACAGTGATTATGTATGAGTGTGGTGAAAGTGTTGAATGATGATGAAAGTTTTTTTCTTTTTGGGGATTTTCTTTCTTTTTGGGTCACCCTGCCTCGGTGGGAGACGGCCGACTTGTTGAAAAAAAAAAAAAAAAAAAAAAAAAAATATATATATATATATATATGCTAGGAATTCGCAAGAGCAGGCGAAATATTCACAAACACTGATCTCTGGCCGACGGAGACTCGACCCTACGAACCTTGTGACAGGAACGCAGTGCTTTACCGACCGTACCACACTGGACCAATACCTTGGCATCCAGCTGAGATGAAAAGCTGTAAGCCACCTGCCTGAAAGCTGGGTTCCTTGGATCAACGTCTAGCGTGAGCTGGATGCCAAGGTATTATTGGTCCAGTGTGGTACGGTCGGTAAAGCACTGCGTTCCTGTCACAAGGTTCGTAGGGTCGAGTCTCCGTCGGCCAGAGATCAGTGTTTGTGATATATATATATATATATATATATATATATATATATATATATATATATATATATATATATATATATATACACACACACACATTCACAGCGTATGAACATTAGTAAATTTTCTAATTTATTAGTTATTTTACTTTTTCCATCCACTTTTTTTTTATTTAGCCAAAAGATTTCATCCTGTTTTGGCACAAGAAGGGGGACGGCGGCACACCGGAAGTACTGCATCCACGGCAGCAACATCACCGTAAAGACTGACTCGAGATTAAGAGGCAGAGTTTTAAGTCTTAAATATCTCCTTCACCCCTCCCCTTATCCTTCCCCTTCCCCGTCTATCCCCCATCCGAAGACCTGGGAGCATCTACAAGGTCTGGCTTTATACTCGTCCCACTCCATTTTGGCTTTCAAGTTACAGGTCCCACAGGAGTGGGTTTTACCCGCCCTCCCTTCTCTCCCCATCCACTCTTCAAGTGGAGCAGGGAAGAGGCTGCAAGAGGTCACGGTGCAGGGAAACAGAGAATAACAGATGGACAAAAATAAAGATAGATTTATGGGGGTTAACACGGGCCCTACTGTGACCACAAATGAAGATTGGTATATCATATGCAATGTCAATAGACAGCTATAAAGGATCATTACATCTTTAACGAGGTTATCCGCTGGAAAAATAAAAAGCATACTTAAACTGAGAAAAAATACAGATCTTACCTGGGCAAAATATGATTTGAGAGAATTGCAGAAGGCTCTCTACCCACTCTCAAGTCTCTCCAGGTCGCACCGACGGCAGTAAAAAAAAAAAAAAAAGAGTGGCTTTCAACCGCAAAAACAGCTTTAATAAGATGAATATAGTTACGTTAAAAATGGAGAGTTCTCTCTGGTTTAGTGCTTTATCACGATTATTATAATAATACTAATGATAACAATAATAATGATAATATATTTGGCAATACTTGTTAGTAGTGAAACATTCCGACATTTTTTCTACATTCAACATCAACAATATTTACTGCTTTAAAAACCATAATAAATATATAAGAAAGTCACTTGATAACAGTGCAGGAAGGGTCAAAATGCCGTCTAAAGTTCCCTGTCTAACGTGTGACTTATTTACGAATTGTTCCAACTACGGTATTACAAGTATGATTTTCCCTAGTACTTTACAATTACTTGACGTCAGAAGTTACTAAAGTTATGTAAAAAAAATCAAAATTAAATAGTGAAACTGAGTTTTAAATGAATTAAAATCAAATCTTTTCTTTATTCATTCGCTTAGGATATTTTAGTGTGTCCATTGAAAGTTAAACAACTTCCGTGATGCATCTGGTTCTTGAAGATTAGTGTTAGAAAATGTTTGGACTGAAAACTAATAGAAACTCATCAGTAATGAAATTCATCAGGATGACTTATAACATGGGGTATATACACCTACAAGTATAAGTTCGGAGGGACATCTAAACTGTCGTATCTGGGCGGCTCTGCAAAGACAGAGATTATGTATGAGTGAGGTGAAAGTGTTGAATGATGAAAGATGTCGTTATCATGTCTCCCCTAATCTTCCTGCCCTCCAGTGTTGTCAGGCCTATTCCCCTTAACCTTTCTTCGTAGGACAATCCCCTTAGCTCTGGGGCTAGTCTTGTTGCAAACCTTAGCACTTTCTCTAATTTCTTGACGTGCTTGACCAGGTGTGGATTCCAAACTGGTGCTGCTGACGTATATGGTGTACAGAGTCTTGAACGATTCCTTACTGAGGTATCGGAACTCTATTCTTAAGTTTGCCAGACGCCCGTATGCTGCACCAGTTATCTGGTTGATGTGCGCCTCAGATTTGCTCGGTATTGTACTCACCCCATGATCTTTTTTCTTGAGTGTGTGTGTGTCCTCACCCATTTGAATTCGCCTATTTGTACTTGCCTATTTGTGGTCGAGTCTTAGCTCCTGGCCCCCTCCTCTTTGCTAGTCGCTACTATTCTCACTCTCTCCCTGGTCCAAGAGCCTTATCGTACCTCTTAAAGCTGTGTGTGTGTGACCCCCCACTAATACAGTCGACACCTCGCCGGTGCTCGACTCCGCGTGGAGCTGCAAGGACCTTATCAGAGGCTAATGGTATCACCGAGACCGGAATAGGAATCGCGGACCGGGAGAACCACTGCTGGTCAAATAGCTACTTCATAAAGGAAGAACGGGATGGAATTTGGAAATCCACACGCCAAATGGAGAAAATGCTGCAGATAAGCTCGGGGAGAAGAATTCGCCCCCTGGTTAGTGTTCAGGCAAACCATATCGGTTATGTCCGGACATCAGGTGTGTTAAGGTTCACAGCCGCTCACTGTTGCATAGCATTACCACCAGACCTGTAAATACATAGTCCGATATGAGGATGATTTAGTGGCAAAAGTAAAATCAGAACCAAATTTTTGTTAAAGCAACATCAGACAGATGATGTTTAGGGACTAAATTACGGTACTTAAATATGAAGGAGAGAACATGCAATAACAGGAAGGTTTGCGATTAAGTAAACAAGCGTTTAAAAGGGATATTCACAGATGACACGGGGGTGATGGCTGAGGGCTGGAAAGAGCGGATAGACCAGCGGAGACTGGACGCCGTAACGCAACAGCGGCTGGGCTAACTCGGCACTTCACAAGCAATGAGACATATCATGGTGTCACCTTGGGTCCTGGAAGAGACAGCAGACACACTATGTGAAGCATCGTAAAGAAAAAGACTCGTTTGAAAAACTTGAGAGGTTGGTACACGGCCTACGTACATCCCCCTCTTATCCCCTATATCGCTGATTACATCACCATATACAATTTAGAGTTGTCGAAGTTTACCCTAAAGAAAACAAATCATAGTTCATTTGTAGAATCCTGATAAAGGACAACTAATTTACGGTTTCCATTTGTATATAAAATTGTACATAAAGTTACTGGTAAATAAGAAACATGTTCGAGCCGTGTTTCC
This sequence comes from Cherax destructor, assembly GCA_009830355.1. Classification (NCBI taxonomy): domain Eukaryota; kingdom Metazoa; phylum Arthropoda; class Malacostraca; order Decapoda; family Parastacidae; genus Cherax; species Cherax destructor. The sequence goes on along the minus strand of WNWK01003366.1, from coordinate 159,729 downwards.
ACGTACACCACGTCATTTCCGTCCTTAATTACGACGTACAAGTTACTTAAAGGCCTCGGTAAGGTAGACCAAGATGGTGAAAGGTGATGACCAGGACCGTTGGGCATAGACGCAAGTTAAAGATGCAGATAAGTCATAGAAATGTCAGAAATTACTTCGTCAGTCTGAGGCTGGTTCCGTAAGCAGAACCATCTGAAAAAAAGGTCATGAGACCGATATATTTTTATGCAGAGTTTCAGGAGCAGGTATGATAGGACTCCTGAGGACAGTTGTTGAGAAGCAGCGAGTGCAAATAGTGGAGTATTATTGCAATCATCACCATCGATATTACCATCATCCTTACTAGGCTTAAAATCATCATCATCATCATTCTCTTTCATTCTCATCATCACCTTATATTATTTCTTCCCCATCATCATCACCATTACTTCCTTCAGTCCCATTGCCATCACTTCTTTCATCACTATAATTATCACTATTACTTCAGCCTCACCATCACTACCACTTCATCACTATTATTTAGTAAACAGGATTGGAATCGACAGCAAGCCAGTCCTGAAACTAGCTGGCCGGTGCTCTAACCATCAGACCCTGCAGTCTAGAGGTTAGAGCACTGCCGTGCTTGTTTTAGAACTTGTTTACCATGAGTTTGCCATGCCTTGTTTCTTGCCAGCGATGAATTGTTTACTAGCAAAGCCTTGTTTACCAGTACGCAGACGTACTGACTTGGTTATCCTGGGTGGCTAACCCTCTGGGTTAAAAATCCGAACAAATCTTACCCTATAGGTATTGAAGTCTATCAGCCTGAGCGCAGCCCCGTCTGTTCTCTGAGTTGTTTACATTCATGTTTACAATCGCCTTTATAGCTTTTCTCAGTATAAAAAAAAATAACGCTCCATCCGAGAGATTTTATCCTTATTAAAAACGTCATTTAATTACCAGATTGGATGGGGAAAAAACACTGCAGAGTACATTATAATTAGCAAAACATTAAAACTGCTGATTAGTCACGTCCCTTTGGCAGACAGGGAAGGAAGTGTGAAATTAATAAAGGAGAGTTAGTGAGAAAATGGATGGCTTGCTATCCTACTTTCTCTGGCACTGCTGCAGATCCTACGGTAAAATGCTGAACTCATGACAGAGAAGCATAGAGCTCTCTCCCTACACTCCACTATTGTGCACGGAGGTCCAGCAGAAAAAGGAGCAATGTTGAACATGAATTTAATAACGTTGCTACTGCTACTTGACGAGACGCGCTGGAAGCAAGAAATGCGGTGATTCACTGATACACGACTTTGTCAGCTGGAATAAGTAAGATATAAGTTAACTTTCGCCACCGAAGAAGTATAACCTGTCTTCAATTGATCTGAAGGTAAATAAGTAACATCTGACTTTGGTTGATTTGAAGAGTCTGACATCCACTGATCTCACTGCTTCTTGGGAGTGAACTATCGTGTTAAAATTAAATTGCCCATTAAATAAGTTAAAGTTTAGGAGATGCAATAAGGCCTGATTTAACAATACTCGTATATCTTTTTTATACATTTGCCAGATTTAAACATCAGTTTGCAACTGTCGAGGTCAGCAGTATAGGTAACATAATACCACACTTATGCTATTACCAGTTCCAACATCCTTTTATTTTTCGTTTTTGATCATACGAATGCTTGTTTGTCCCATATATATTTTTCAGGCCATTGCTTGCAAAGGTAACAAATACCCTCTTTTGTCAACAATGTCATTAAGTTTAGTTTTCGCATCGAATCTGTTAATTTATTATATCCGAGTCCTGCGTTAATGCCCACTTGACGACACAACTAATTTCTTTCTTTCGGCTTCTCATTACAAGGCGACCAAAATAGAGCACCACTTGCAGAATTTTCTTAAAAAAAAAAAAAAAAAATTTAAATATTTTTTTTTTTTCAAATTAATTTATACGAGTTTAAAAGAGTTATCATAGTAAGCCATTTTTTTTTTTTAAGTTTGCACCACAGCTCAGCAACTTTTCTAACCCAAGTTTCACACTACTAAAGTATTAACACTATATTTCAAGTAATTCAACCAGTTGCCTGAGTGCATATGAGCTCAGTGATATTGCTATTCGAACACATCCCTTGTATTCAGAGATAGAGAATAATAATAAATAATTCATATTAAACGCCAAACCCATGTGGGGTCATTCAGCACATGACGTGGTGGAGGGTTGATCGTTCGTCTGCTGAGCGCCAGACAAACTCTCTCCCTATTTGAACTCGTCTAGCTCTCACTCAGAAAGAGAGAGAAAGAGAAAGAGACACAGACAGACAGACAGACAGACAGACAGACTTCGAGAGGGGCCATGTCCACAGGTATCAGAGAAAACCTAACGATGTAGAAGTGGGAAGACTTCAGTCCGTTCAATGAATACATAATGGTGGGTAGTGTAGGTTTTGTGGCGGTGTCTGTGTGCTCTGGGGCGGTGAAGGCGATGAACTTACCAGTTTGTGTTTGAGGGGGGTCGAGTCCTGATTCCTTACCTAGAATCTTTAGCTTCGTCGACTGGACTTAGGATTTATGTTTTTTTGAGTCTTATCATTCTTTCTCTTGATTCAGTTTTGGCCTTTTCTACTATTATCATTTTCGTGTTGTTTCTCAGCTTTCCTTCGTATTCATGCATAGTTGCTCCTAGCTCTTTTATTTTTCTATTTTCTTTTCCCCATTGTGCTAAAAATGTCTTCTTTTGTCCTCACTGTTGCATTTGTTGAATTGTGTCGTATGCATTCTCTTCCTGTCTTGTATAAATGTTTCTTTGATTTCTCTACACTTAATGTCGAGTTTTTCTTTTTCTGAGGTGTCATTAATTTCAGTTCCATTGATAATCTTTACTTTTCATATGAAATTTCATTTACTTTCATAGTCTCCTCTCTGAACTCTGGTTTTACTTTCATTCCGCTTTTCTCTTCAATCCCACTTCCGCTAGGAAATATCTCAGCACTGAGTGATCACCTGGACCAAGTGATATTCCACAATCAATTGTGTCTATACGATTTGTCTAGTGTGAATATCAAGTTAAGTCTTGCTGGTTCGTCAACATGTCTCATATCTGTAATTTTCTTCAGGTTATGGTTTATACATTTCTCCAGTGTTGCTTCCATTAGCTTCACTCTCAATGTTGCTAGCTCTCTCCCGAGTCAGTTTTGTTGTTGCAGTCAGCAACTTAGCTATACTCATGCATGCTGCCTTCAAGATCTTGATTACCTACCTCTGTTTTCATTTCTTTTCTCGCTGTCGTATACTTCTGATGAAATTGTATTTATTATTACCCACGTGAGCTCTTTTCTCCATTTGAGCAACGACGTCTGTTTTATTATTTTTATTCTGTCTTTCAGCTCTTTGCTTTTGTTGGTGACGCATTCCTCTTTGTGTATCACACTGTTCCTTCTGTCTTTCCTGTTTGTTAGCTATTCTGTCTTCGTGTCAATGGGAGTTACTGAAATTGTTGGGGGATGAGCTTCAGTAGCATTGTGACTAGGAAGTTGAGAAGTTTTCTAGGTATAGGGGAGGGGGGAGGATGAAGGAGTTGAGATGGAAAGTGTGGGAAAGAAAGTGATGGGGAAAGTGGAAGAAGTTTTATTTGTATAAATGTTGCCTAAGATCTTAAGGGTCATAGATGAAAGGGTGGACTGAGCAAAAGGAAAGGGCAATGTATGGAAGTGGGTTCGATATGTATTTAGTGGGATCAAGTACTGTATGTACGTACGTGAAATCAGCTGTAGTTAGGTTTTTATCTTGGCAAATAACACAAATTTCAATATGTATCTTTGAACAAGGAGAAAAACCGAAATCACTCCAGAAAAAAAAATATAACCCCCTCTGGGTTCATTAGTACTATTTTTCCAAAATACTATATGTGACTATCTCTTCTTTCCGCTTTATCAGGTTAAACATTCATAAACAATATCCACACATTTATATTGATAGGAATTTGGTGCTATCAAAAGATTAACCTTCATATTATATATTTTAGTTAGTGTTGATGTGAGTCGACGTGAGGCCTGAAAAGACCAGCATGGCAAAAATATATTTTATTATTACTACGGTTCACCTGTAAGAGGCTTTATGTAGTACAGAAAAAAATATACAAAACATTGATGTATATAGTGGTGGGAGGTAGTCACATCAGTTGCCGAGACTCTTATATCACAAAAAAAAAAGGTCTTCCTTTCCTTGTTTCCTGAATCAAGGAATTAATGTAGAAAACTGGTCGTTCTCCTCCATCTCCTCTATAACCAAATTCTTTGAGACCAGTGACTGTGAATGTCAACATAATTAACTTATACAATTCACTTGTTTATTGAGAACTTAAGTTTCATTTTGAGTGCTTGTGTTGCTTGTATACATGATCGTCATCAAACACATTCTGCAGAGCTGAACTAAAAGTGTTACATACAGTCCAACTGTGAAAATATTACTGTCAGATGGAGGTTAACAAGAGGGGCTGCTAGATCCTTAGTTTAAGGTCGCCGACTTCCAATTATACTGCCCGCCTCCAATTATGTATAATGCATTGCTAGGGTATATGCACCGAGAGGTGTATATATCTCTGTGTATATATACACTGAGAGCTTGCTTTAATCCTTATCCTAAATATTAATCTATTAGATGCTAGTTTGTAGATGCTTTGTTACCTTACTAATGTGTGTGTAATCGGTAATCCTTAAAACCTAACTAATATATTGGAAACCTACCATAAGCAACTCAGGCTTCCCTGCTGCATACAGACAACTCAAATGTACTTGACAGAGCTTCGTGAGGAACCCTTCACCTGCCTGCTCATGATTAATTATAGGGCATTTAATCTCTTCATCAGGTGTTATATTTGCTTATATTTTTGAATAGTTAAATACTTTCCCACCAAGATAGTGTGACCCAAAGAAGAAAATGTATATTCCATCATTTACTCCTTTGGTGTCTTGCAAGATGGGGACAGATATCATGAGCCTCTATTAAACCGATACATTTCTACCTCACTTTCAAAGTGAAAACATTGCACTTGAAGCCTACATGCGTAGGTCAAAATAACCGGTTTTCCAAAATCCTACATTAATATTAACAGACCACTAGAGTTTCTAGTCACTCCAATCTAACACGCATACCCATGCAGAACGTTCAAGATTCTACGTCTTAAATACCATTTTCACAACTTCATTTCTTGTAGCTTGAATCTGTCCTCTAGTACTTTTAATTTTTATCATTAGTGTTACTTCATTAGGAAACAGTGATACGTATGAACTGATCTCTGTCAGATCATTTACTTATACGTATTATGAAAAGCAAGGACCTCATTGTCGATCCTTGGAAAACCCAACTTGATACTCTAACATACCGCCATTTCTTTCCTTACTGCCACTCAGTGCACTCATTGATACATCTAAGCACATTTCCTTGAACAAGATCCACAATTTGTGGATCAGTCTCCAGTGTGGTACTGTATCGAATGCCTCCTGCAGTGCAAGAAAATGGTCGACCCTGGTCTTTCTTGTTTAATTGCCGTTATCCTGCAATAAAATTCAGCTAGGTTCATAGGACAAGGTTCCCTTTCCTAACTCCGAGCAGTTTTTCTGCAAGTTTCTCCATTCCAGAAGCATCACCAATCTCTCTAGTATTTTTTTTACAGGACCTATATAAATTTTACTGCTATCTAATTGAATGCTTCTTGCCTATTCCCTGGCATATATAAAGGAATTGCATTTGTAGTTTTCCAATTATTCATTACTTCTCTTGTGTCTAATGTCTTGTACATAGTCGTAACAGAAAGAAAATTCTTCTGCCTCTTCTTTCAGTTTATCCTTCCAAAAACTTGTCTGTTATAGCTACAATGTCTGGATGCTCTTCTTCTATCTTGTCCTTCTATTAACCACTTTTTGTGGTACCATTTGCATTTATATACTTAACCCTGATCCTTTTATCATTCACTTTATGCTGAGAATAGTAGTATTGGACATGTTATCAGATCCGACAGCTCTATGGTATCCATTTCTCTCAATAGCTTCATTGCTTCCTCCTTGGACGTCTGAATGCCGTCCAGCTTCATCTGATATGGTCCCACCGCTGAGGCTTGTGTGTTCTGTTCCAGTTCCCTCAGTGAATATTTCTTTGAATCTTCAGTTTGTGTTGGATAGGTAGTGTGTACTCACCTAGTTGTACTCACAGGGGTCGAATCACAGCTCCTGACCCCGCCTCTTCACTTGCCGCTACTAGGTCACTCTTCCCGCTCCATAAGCTGTATCATACCTCTTCTTAAAGTTACGTGTGGATCCTGCCTCCACTACATCACTTCCCCGACTATTCCACTTCCAGACAACTCTATGATTGAAGAAATACTTCCTAACATCCCTGTGATTCATCTGAGTCTTCAACTTCCAACTGTGACCCCTTGTTGCTGTGTCCCATCTCTGGAACATCCTGTCTCTTTCCACCTTGTCGATTCCTCTCAGTATTTTGTGTGTCGTTATCATATCCCCCCTATCTCTCCTGTCCTCCAGGGTCGTCACGTCGATTTCCTTTAACCTCTCCTCATAGGACATACGCCTTAGCTCCGGGACCAGTCTAGTCGCAAACCTTTGCACTTTCTCTAGTTTCCTTACGTGCTTGGCTAGTTGTGGGTTCCAAACTGGTGCTGCATACTCAATACGGGCCTAACGTACACAGTGTACAGGGTCCTGAACGATTCCTTATTAAGATGTCGGAATGCTGTTCTTAGGTTTGCTAGGCGCCCGTAAGTTGCAGCAGTTATTTGGTTGATGTGCGCGTTAGGAGATGTGCCCGTTGTTATACTCACCCCAAGGTCTTTTAATTGAGTGAGGTTTGCAGTCTCTGGCCCCCTAGACTGTACTCCGTCTACTGTCTTCTTTGCCCCTTCCCAATCTTCATGACTTTGCACTTGGTGGGGTTGAACTCCAGGTGCCAGTTGCTGGACCAGGCCTGCAACCTGTCCAGATCCCCTTGTAGTTCTGCCTGGTCCTTGTCCGACTGAATTATTCTCATCAACTTAACATCATCTGCAAACAGGGACACTTCGGAGTCTATTCCTTCCGTCATGTCGTTCACAAATACCAGCAACAGCACCGGTCATAGGACTGACCCCTGTGGAACCCCGCTCGTTACAGGTGCCCACTCTGACACCTCGCCACGTACCATGACTCGTTGTTGTCTTCCTGACAGGTATTCCCTGATCAATTGCAGTGCCTTTCCTGTTATCCCTGCCTGGTCCTCCAGCTTTTGCACTAATCTCTTGTGTGGAACTGTGTCAAACGCCTTCTTACAGTCCAAGAAAATGCAATCTACCCACCCTCTCTCTTGTCTTACTGCTGTCACCCTGTCATAGAACTCCAGTAGGTTTCCCGTCTCTGAAACCATGCTGGCTGTCGTTGATAAGCTCATTCCTTTCTAGGTGCTCCACCACTCTTCTGATAATCTTTTCCATGACTTTGCATACTATACATGTCAGTGACACTGGTCTGTAATTTAATGTTTCATGTCTGTCTCCTGTTTTAAAAAACTGGGACTACATTTGCTGTCTTTGATACCTCAGGTAGTCGCCCTGTTTCGACAGATGTGTTGAAGATTGTTGTTAGTGGTACACATAGCACCTCTGCTCCCTCTCTCAGGACCCATGGAGAGATGTTATCCGGCCCCATCGTCTTTGAGGTATCTAGCTCACTTAGCAGCCTCTTCACTTCGTCCTCGGTTGTATGTATTGTGTCCAACAGTTGGTGTACCCCACCTCTAAGTCTTTCCGGAGTCCCTTCTGTCTCCTCTTTGAACACTTCTTTGAATCTCATGTTGAATTCCTAGCATACTTTGCAATCGTTTCTTATGATCTCCCCTCCTTCCTTCTCTAGTACATTTGGTTTTGGCCTTTCTACACCTTTGGGTGAACCAAGGGTTCATTCTGGCCTTCTCGTTATTTCTGTTACCTTGGGTACAAACCTCTCCTCAGCTTCCCTGCATATTGTTATCACATATTCCATCATCTCGTTTACTGACTTCCCTGCCAGTTCTCTGTCCCACTGAACCCTGTGCAGGAAATTCTTCATGCCTGTGTAGTCCGCTCTCTTGTAGTTTGTCTTCATTTGTCCTGCCCTTCCTGCTTCCCTCTCCATTTGTAACTCTACTATGTATTTGAAGCTCAGAACCACGTGATCAATGGCCCCGAGTGGTCTTTCATATGTGATGTCCTCAATATCTGCACTACCAAAGGTGAATACTAGGTCCAGTCTTGCTGGTTCATTCTCTCCTCTCTCTCTGGTAGTGTCCTTTACATGTTGGTACATGAGGTTTTCAAGTGCCACCTCCATCATCTTAGCCCTCCAAGTTTCTGGGCCCCCATGTGGCTCCAAGTTTTCCCAGTCGATTTCCTTGTGCTTGAAGTCACCCATAATCAGCAGCTTTGCCCTGCTCGCATGAGCCCTTGTGGCCACTTCAGCCAGTGTGTCAAAAATTGCTCTATTACTCTCATCATACTCTTGCCTTGGCCTCCTGCTGTTCTGTGGTGGGTTATACATCACTGCAATTACCACCTTGGGACCTCCAGACTGGAGTGTTCCTATTATGTAGTCTCTTGCTTCTCCTCTGTCTCCTCTCTCCAGCTCGTCAAAATCCCATCGGTTTTTGATGAGCAGTGCCACTCCTCCACCCCCTCTGTTCCCTCTGTCTTTCCTCAGAAACTGATATCCCGTTATTCCATCTGCGTTGGTGTACCATACCTTCAGTTTCCTCTCCACCACTGTGTTTTGGAGGGTCTGTGAGGGTGGGGGACCTGGCAGTGTGCTGTGGGATTCTACAGCATAGTGTGGGGGGCTGTAAGTGTGGATTGTGGTTTGTGCTTGGATATTACGTGTTTGGTTGTGGGATTCTAGGGGTGGATCTGTGTGTGCCTGTGCTTGTTGCTCTGCCCTGCTCTGGTTGTCCTCTGCTGTTTCTGTCCTTGTCTCTCCTCCTATCCCCTTTCACTTCTGTGTCCTCTTCCTCAGCTGCTGTAGTCTGATCTTCTTCTGTCTCAGTCTAGGAACACCCTCCTGTATGTTGAGAATTCCTTCAGCCATGATTTCCCTTGCAGGATCCTGTTTCGCACCATTTATGTATTGAAAATCAGCTTGACTGGCCAGTTTTTCCCCTTTGAGTAGTACCCCCCTCCCCCTATTCTGAAAATTTACTATCTCAGTCATGTCCTCCTCGCCTATTTCTTTGATGACGTTTTCAATCTCCCGTTTTTCTTTCTGCCATCTTTCATTGTGTGTCCTCTCCTCGCTCTCCTGAAGCCCATGAATAAACACTGACTTCTCCCTCTTGTCCTTCCATTACCTTTCCCGTTTGTACATGGCCATTGTCTCCCTTATTTTTTCGTGTAGCTCTTGGTGGCATGGTCGTGCCTCTGCAAGGGACCTATCCCCCTCTCCACTTTCTCCCCCTCTCTTGCTGTTATCCCTGCTCCCAACTGCTCTTCCCTTTCATTCCTCGGCTGTGCTTGATAGGCTGATAGGGTCTTAGCGTAAGTCATGTCTTCTTCCTTTCCGTTGGGCTCCTCGTTCAGTAGGGGTGTACCTGCTTCAGATGTTATGTCTCCTCTGGGCAATAGCCCTGTGACTCGCTTCAGCCTATTTACCTCATTTTCTAGGGCCCTTATTCTGGCTTCTGCGGCTTTGGCTTGTGACTCCCATTTCTTCTTCTGTGCCTCCACCCTCTGCTCCATTTTTGCAGAAAACTCACCTAGTTTGCCCTCCCACTCTTGTTCCATCATTTTACATTGCTCCTCCATCTATTCGTTGTGTGTGTGTGTGTGTGTATATGTGTGTGTATGTGTGTGTATGTGTGTATGTGTGTGTGTGTGGCGCGCGCGTCTGCAGGTACATGCGGATGTGAACTCAGCTAAAAAAAAATATTTCCAGTCCCAGAGTAGAGGCACAAAACCCAGCTACCGTCTTACCTGTTCAGGTGTTTCCATCATTAGGATGACTGAGGTCTGTCAGGTCATTTGTCTTGCGGGCAGCGTCCGGTGCCCACAGCCGAACTCCACTGGCTCTAAAAACACAGTTTTCTGCGTTATTTCCCATGCCTACCGTCTTCTTCCCCCCTCCCCTCCAAGTCTTACTGAAATTTGTGAGGTAGAAACTTTGCGAGTATTTACAGCCTCTCAGCTGGTTCACCTGCCTGATAATCTCAGGTGTTCTGCCTCATTCATCCTGAGGAGGAGGATGGGGGGGTAAAAAAACTTTGGGAAATGGAGTTTAATACTAAATCGCCGGTGATGTAAAGTCATTATCCACTCTTTTGGAATTCTAATTTTTATGAACGTTTACCAAGGAGCTCTCTCCTCACTATAATACAGTATACTGTGTAGTGTGTACTCTGTCTCTCGCAAGAGAATTTCACTGATTATGTGTGAATGATGGTGAAAGTGTTTCTTTTCTGTGGTCACCCTGCCTCGGTGGGAGACGGCCAGCTTGTTCAAAAAGAAGCAAATAATGGTAATAATAATAATAATAATAATAAAAAAATAATAATAATAATAATAATAATAGTAATGATACTACTATTACTACTACTACCACTAATAATAATAATACCAATTCTTAATAATAATCGTTTAAATTCGGCCATAATATCATGTGAACCACTAGTCTAGTCTGTCCTTTGACCCATCGTATAAAATCTCTTTCCTGTGAAGTTGTACATCATTCATGTGAAATTGCTTTGGTATCTGCCAGGTATATACTCCTGCTGAGATTACAAGCTTCAACACAGCATGGCCTTTGAAAACTAAAAATATTTTAAGTTTAAAAATGTTGTTTTGCTCTTTTGGAAATGGAAAAAGAAAAAGAAAAGGTAGGCTCTGTCCTCCACTGTAATGAAAAAGGTTGAATATATATATATATATATATATATATATATATATATATATATATATATATATATATATATATATATATATATATATATATTATAGAACAGAAGTAAAAATTTTTGCATGGTTCTTCATTGTATGTAATAAAAGATAATCTGTTCATATTGAAGGTAGTGAGTGTCCTATAACAAAATATATCAGTCGTATTTCAATTTAAGGTTTGCTTCCCATTCAGCAACTACGTCATTAGCACCAAAGGCCTATCGTACAATTTAAGGTAGACGATTAACTAGTGTACCTCAACGTAAGGTAAAAATATATAGGCAGTGTATGTTTATGTTTTCAAGATAAGAACTGTAAGCAGACATTTATTTTAGTACAATAGAAGATTGGCATATGATCCCTATTTTAATGTAAACGTGGTAGGCAATGTCTCTTCACTCTCTTCTATTTTCCTCCTCTCCCTTCAGCTCACTCCACTTTCCTTCTTTCCTTCCATCCTGCTTCCCCTCCCTCCATCCTGCTTCCCCTCCCTCCATCCTGCTTCCCCTCCCTCCATCCAACACCTTCCTACATCTTCTAGAGCTTCACTGTTCACCTTTTAACTCACTCCACCTCCCTGTCATCACAACACTTCAGATACAGGTGGTAAAAGATGAAGCAGCGTGTGTCTCAGGTCTGAGCTGTGGGGTAAGAATATGCACTACTACTACTAATAATAATAATAACCTCATGCATTTTGGTCACTGCGCAAACCAAGTAATGTATCCCACATGTTCCATAACCGCAGTGTCATGTGCCTCAATGCACGCGGTTGGAATAGTGCAGAGTGTGGTATAAGTTGATAATTCAGCTTTGAAGATCTGGAAGATATGGTAACTCATATCCAAATTTCTTCAATAAAAATGGCAAATTTTGACATTGGCAAAATCTAATTCAAATCTTTCAGGGAAACCATGGAGACCAATACCCTAAAATAAACACAGTAAACTTGAAGCCGCTCAGATGATACGCTATCAAATAATCAGCACTGGTGGGTAGAAGCTAATCAGGTGCGGCACTCGAAAATTATCGCATAAAAAGAACTATTTCAATTGCTCTAATATCTTCCAAAAAAGCAAATTGGATTCTACACAGGTCTAAATCAATCCAAACTTTCTCTAAGTAAGATCGACAGACTATTAAGAAAGTTAGTTAAATGTAAACTTAGTCAACTTTGTTCTAAGTAGCATACATAAATTTTGTAATCGTTCAGAGGAGCTTCTGACCTATGTAGTGTTGTGCATACGGCGCCCACGCAAGGAAGTAGTTCCGTGTATCTTGCCCAAGATACATTATACAAGCGTTGAAAATTTGAAGCCGTTCGAATAAGGCGTTCTCGAGTAATAAAAAAATGTGAGAAAGCAAACGAAAGTATTCCTGAGAAAAGTCTTCATTGTTAAACTTAAAAACACAATAAAAACCGATGTTTTTTTTTAGTTTTTTCTAGTTTTCCTTTCTCATTAACATTATACTTAAAATTCTCTACCATCCTGTAAGAAAAAAAATCATTTAGATTTTTTAATTAAATTCCACGAAATTGACATTAAAAAAATAGCAAATTGGCTCCCATATAACACAAAATTAATACAAAAATACTTATGATTCACCAGCATTTAGGGTTTGAAGCTAATCAGAAAAGACATTCACTAGATATTACATGGAGGACAATTTGCTAAATAAAAACTGCCCAGTTTAAATTTACACACCTCAGTGTAAGTAACAAGCTGTGTTTTAATAAAAGTCTACCAAAGGTAAAAGTTTGAAGTTGATCCGTAAAGACATTCTTCAGTAACCGAACTAATTCCAATGATTCCAAGTTTTGAAACTATTTATCATCCTCCTTACAGACTACATCGTCAATAATATTTTGAAGCCAGTCATAACAAGCATTCTTTAGTCATTGAATAAAAAATGGATATCAATATTTATTCAATAAAACTGCCAAATTGGGACTCGTGTTCGGGAAACCACACTAGTGGTGAAAATTTGAAGCCGATCAGACGAGTCATTTTCCAGTTATGTTACGGATTCCAACTATTGTAAGTTTTTTTACTGTTTTAATTCCTGCACGCAAACGACAGTTAATGGGTATTATCCTGGTCATAAGACGCATCAGCCGCTAAATATTAAATCTGTTCAGAAGAGGTAAACTGAAAATTATTTAACTTGACTGAACGGGAATAAAAATTCCATACTATTTTACACATAAAATCGTTAAAATTGCACTTACATGTCTGAAATTCTCTCCCCTTCGTCGTATTTTTGGTGCCTTTTTTTTTTTTTTTTTTTTTTTTTTTGATGCCTCGTCACTGAGGGTTTTGGAAGCTATCAGAGTCATTCCAGGAGACTGGGAATGGTTCCAATGTATTTGGTTGTAGGGTGTGTGAACATGGCAGTTGTTCCAAGAATTTGGTCCTCTTTACCGTACACTCCTCATCCAAACGGCTTGAAAAATTTCAAGCCGTTTGGATGAGGCGTTCTCGAATTATGAGCGAAATAGAAAAAAAAAGAAAAAAAAGGGCAATCTCTTAATTGTACCTCTCCGGGGATATCTAATAATAATAATAATAATAATAATTATTATTATTATTATTATTATTATTATTATTATTATCAATTTTTTTATTTTTAGTATTTTTATTGTTGTGTAGTATCTCAATCTCAACAAAAATTCCATGAAACTGAGAGTAAAAGATCACGAAGCTGTTTTGAATTTAATACCATTTCATAGATATCAAATTGCATGTTAAGATATCTATTATTTTTTTCTGTGATTTCGTTGTATACAATCAAATCTATAAATACTGGGAGCACATACAGAAATAATATCACGACTAAAAAGTGGCTAAAAAGAGTAAATAGTTCGCCAGGTGTGCACGTTCATGGTAAACAATCAATTATAATTATTGATTTCCTCTGGTTACAACATCCTGATAGAGTAAAATGTTGTCTTTTTTTTCTTGTAAAATTTACTGCTGAGATATATATATCCTGAACTTTTTACAGGAAAGTTCCATGTTGTCCTCTGTTCCTCAGTCCGTTTAGGGCAAAATGTATTAAATATATTCGTGAAATACATTTTCCTTAAGACTTAATTACTGGGAAAATATTGCTTTCGTAAAGGTTGGAGAAGATCGGTAAGAATGACCTGCCTACACTATATAAATATGGCGAAATTACTTAGCACTGTAAAAAAAAAAAAAAACTGTGGTGGTATGGTGGTATTTTGTTTGTCAGGGGAAATGGGATACTTCCTTGGGTCGCTTGACAAGGCCTTCCTCTGACTTACCTGTATAAAAAACAGGAAATGTACTTACCACACCGTAGGACGTAATATCAAAATGTCTGTCCGAAGACTTTTATTAACAATGGGAACACCATTATTATCCCAAGATGGATGAATGAACTTTTGATGATGTCAAAACACATTAAACATTTCTTTCTGGATTCCTAAAGAGCCTCGACTCCATTCTTCTGGAAAAGAACAGACTTTACGAGCATTAAAACTCAAACAAATGCACCCAAACAGAGGATGTAATTAAACCTCTACTTAAAATCCACATTCTCTCCTCGGCGCACTAATTAGGGGATGCTGCTCATAATGGCCCTAATAAATTATCATATCCCCCTACGCTAAGTTAGAGATAATGAAAATGTCTCGGCCGTAGCGAGAAATATAGCAGTCTCTTCCCCCTAAAGAGGCCATAACGGGCGGCGTAGAAAATGCGGTCATCTCTCATCATTCACTTAATTGTTGGGCCTCGGGAAGCTTTTTTTTTTATATTTTAGAAAAACAATGAATGGGAGTAGAGGTAATTTCTGTTTTTGTTTTTTTGACCGCTTTTTTTTTCCTTCCTAACCCCCTCATTTAATTATTTCTTTTTTTCTCTCTCTCTCTCTCTCTCTCTCTCTCTCTCTCTCTCTCTCTCTCTCTCTCCCCTAGGGAGAGATTAAACTTGACCCTTGACCCGGCGGCCAGTTAGAGGTCTGAGGCTGGCGCCTTAAGAGGCAATTTGCTCTCGAGGCTGCCCCACCAACTGGATTATCAAGAACCCACTCCATATTATTACATGTTCTTTTATTCATGGGGGAGAGCGCTAAGCTGGCATGGGTCATGCAGTGGCTTGGGATTGGCAGGCAATCGTATTCGATCCACTTCACAAGTGTATGCTGATAATTCTGGCATTATACTTTCACTGAAATATGGATATAATTTCTGTTTCTTCTTTACAAACTTTTTCCTTCTAAAAAAAAGTTTTCATTTTTCTCTATCCTCTTCTTATTCTTTATGATACTCAATAAATTTCTACTATTTTATTAAAATCGGCAGTTAAGTCAATGACCAAACGTCAGGCTGTTTTTTTGTTTTTTTTTTAGTATGGTTAGTCGATTAGGTTTTATCCGTGCAAGTCCAAAAAATAACTCCAAAAAGAGGTGAAAAAAGATTCAATAAAGGCAAAAAAATAATGTTAGGGTCCCAGGGACTTGGGCCTGGGAGTCCCCAAAATGTCAGGGAAAATTAAGGTATTTTATATTACGAAATAAATCAATTCTAAAGAAAAGCAGTAGAATTCTGGGCGACTGTAATTACAATTAAAATTTGTAATGTAGGTCAAGAGATTAAGTGGATGATTTTAATTTCCCAGTAAGGAAAGTGGGACGAAGTGTTGGGTGAAGGGAGGATAAGTGTTGGGTGAAGGAAGGATAAGTGCTGGGTGAAGGAGGGATAAGTGCTGGGTGAAGGAGGGATAAGTGCTGGGTGAAGGAGGGATAAGTGCTGGGTGAAGGAGGGATAAGTGCTGGGTGAAGGAAGGATAAGTGCTGGGTGAAGGAAGGATAAGTGCTGGGTGAAGGAAGGATAAGTGCTGGGTGAAGGAAGGATAAGTGCTGGGTGAAGGAAGGATAACCATGAGAGTGTCAGAAAGTGCAATTAACTGAATAAGGAGCAAAAATGGAATGAAAATATAATACACTTGGATTTCACTGCATATGATAATTAATTATTAAAAAAGTGGAGTAATTTACATCGAATTCAGTTCAAAACATCAGGTTTTATGTACTATAACATATTTTGCAGAAATTTGCTAAGAGCCTTCGTACATTAGCTGAAATCAGATCACTGCAGATCATTATTACATCAGTGAAAAGTAAATCTTTGAATAACTTCATGTAGAATAAGCCTCGAACATTTTTAATGCACTGATAATTTTTTGGAAAGTTATCTGTCAATATGAAAACAGTGTCTAACAAATATAAATGGAGACCAATGAAATATAAGTTGCCTCATTAGAGAACTCACAGATCATTAATTAAAACAGTATAGTCATTATAATGGAGAAGAATAAGTTTTTGTTTTTGAAGACCAGAAAGAAACTCATTCATCTTTGAAAATATAATCATAGTTCATGTAGTTCTGAGCACAGCAAATTCGAGAGGGTTTTTTCAATTACGTTATAAAACGAAAGATTTGTTTTCTCTTAATCTGTTTCTTTTAATAGAAATCACCAGCGACTTAGTTGATGAAGGAAGAGATATGGCAAAAATATTTAATTATTTTTTTCTTGTAATTGATGCAGAAATTTATAATCTCAGTTCTTCATGAACAACATAACACCATTTTTTTTTTTAAGAACAGTGAGTATTTCTCCCTTATTCTAGATTATATCCTTAATAGATTATGTTGCAACTACGTAAATGTTAGTTAAACACTCTCCTCGACTCTTGAAGCTAATGCACAATGAAGCCCTTCAAATTATCCAAGAGTTAAGAGAACTTAACACTGTAAATAGGATCAGAGTGCTGAAATCACGAGCCAACACTGTAACCACAATTCTTATTCAATATTTAGCGTGAGACGAATAGTTGTGCATATGGATAGAATTTTCCACTTCCTTATCCTGATCTCATATGTCTGATAGGATCTGTAGCACTATCTCACGTTGATAAGGATGTAGAGGGAAAATCAGCAAGATTTGGATATACTTTATGTTCATGGATGCAAAAATAATAATAGCTTGTTATATTGCCTATCGACTACATGACTAACAATAATCCGCAAGTTGCTAAACATTAAACTCTTTGAACTCGATTTAAGTCGTAATGAACGACTGTAAATGAATAAACCGATAGATGAATTAACATAAAGAGTTTGATCAGCCAATCCCAAGGTTCAAGTACATACTGTTGTAGAGGGTAACTATAAGGTTGATCACATATTTTTGCATTTAAGAAAAAGGACCCAAGTGCAACTAATGTGACATTTTATTGTGACAACGTTTCGCTCTCCAGGAGTTTTGTCAAGCCAGCTTAACAAAGCTCTTGGAGAGCGAAACGTTGCCACAATAAAATGTCACATTAGTTGCATTAGTGTCCTTTTACCTAACATATTGTCGGTAATTCTACCAACATTAATTTTGCATTTGGTTTGATCATCATTTGTGTCAAACCACCAGAAATACTTGTAACGAAGCCTAAGAAGACTTAAGGCTGGCTACTACAACCTCAGTCAGTTTATTTATAATGCAAGTTGCTCCGTAGATATGCTTATCCACGTTCATTTTATCGTAATGAATTATATAAATTATTGATCTAATCATGCTCTCTAAGTGAATTCCTGTGACATTGACTCATTATTTACTTCAGCTCTCGCGATTCCTAGTGCTTGACACAGATATACCCAAGTTATATTCTATGTTTTCCTTCATGGTACTTCGGCTAATTTGTCGACTTTATCATAAAGAAGAAATTCAAAATGTGATGGAATCTATAAGAGTTGTATAGTGATTTCTTGTTCTCCATTTTTTTTAAATTGATAAATTGATCAAGTTCAGAGTCAATTAGTGTAATTACGATGGCAAACAATTAAGTTTGTGGTGAAGATGCCTAACTCAACATGGTTGCTATAGTTCTTATCTAGGGAGGTGGCAACAAGAGCAGATGACAGTAGACTCCTGCTTATAATAAATCAGTGTGTATAATTTGACATATTATCACGAACAGTTGAGAAATTTCTTCTTGAGCGGTTGCCTTTCCATGTAATGTAAGTGAAGAGTTTCTTAAGAAGGGTTTTAAGAGTTGGAATACTAAATGAATGCAACTCAATTTCATGTTTTAACAGCCCATTCAGATTTGTGTTTATTGACTTCCAGACATTTAGTACGTTATTTAATATTTTAATATCTCTGATACAATGAATACGAAGCTAATTCCTTTCAATTAAAAAAATTATGCAGTTTTAGGACAGGCCTCCCCAAAATTCTGAGGGGCTTCATTTTGCATTAGCTCCAAGGGCCGAAGATAATTTTCTTTAGTTAGTATTACAACAAGGCACAGTACTTGCTTCCATCTTGTTCCTCATCCTCATATCTGACAGAGATGATACCCGAATTTGAATGACAGTGTCATCCATCGAAGAAACTGCAAGACTCCAGGCGGACATCAACCAAATCTTTACTTGGGCCGCAGAAAACAATATCAAGTTCAGTGAAGAGAAATTTCAATTACTCTGATGTGGAAAATTTGAAATTAAAACTACATCGGAGTATAAAACAAATTCCAACCACACAATAGAGCGAAAAACTAATGTGAAAGACCTGGGAGTGATGATGTTAGAGGATCTCACTTTCAAAGATCACAACAACGTATCTACCACATCTGCTAGAAAAATGATAGGATGGATAATGAGAACCTTCAAAACTAGGGATGCCAAGCCCATGATGATTCTCTTCAAATTGCTTGTTTTCTCTAGGCTGGAATACTGCCCGGCACTAACGGCCCCTTTCAAGGCAGGTGAAATGGCTGACCTGGGGAATGTACAGAAAACCTCCACGGCACACATAAGTACGATGAAGCACCTAAATTACTGGGAACAGTTTAAAGTTCCTTGATTTGTATTTCCTGGAACGCAGGTGAGAAAGATACATGATAATACACGTACACTTGAAAAATCCTAGAGGGACTAGTACCAAATTTGTACACGAAAATCACTCCCTACGAAAGCAAAAGACTCGGCAGGAGATGCAACATCCCCCCAATGAAAAGTAGGGGCGCCACGAGTACACGAGGAGAGGACACAATAAGTGTCTGGGGCCCAAGACTGTCCAACTGCCTCCCAGCATACATAAGGGGGATTACCAATAGACCCATGGCTGTCTTGAAGAAGGCGCTGGACAGGCACCTAAAGTCAGTACCTGATCAGCCGGGCTGTGGTTCGTACATCGGTTTACATGAAGCCAGCAGTGACAGATTGGATGATCAGACCCTGATGCGCCACGAGGCCTGGTCACGGACCAGGCAGCGGGGGCGTTGATCCCCGAAACCCCCTCCAGGTATACTCCAGGTACCAAGGGCGCAGCATAATCAATTAAAGATCTAATATAGACTATGAACATCATTCTCACTATTCCTACATGAGCACCATAGTCGGGGTTGCAGCAAGCAATTGCTCTGAAAGCATTTAGCCTACTGATGTATTATTCTTTATAGATGCGGTATGGTGGAATTACTGAAAGGTTCGTGTACACCAAGAAATCTGTAAGATTCATCGTAGCTGATAGTTTCATCCTACAAACAAATGGGTGGGGTATATCGTTTGCTTGTCAATTTCTTAGTCTTAGATGAGAATATAATCACCATTGATCAGGCTTGGTGGATCATGGAATTTCTGAACTTCATTAAGAATGGTACTCATTTTCTTATGCCTTGTTGTACCGGTTGTCAGCATCAGCCTAGCCATAGCTTATAGCTGTATGTTTAGGTGAGGTAAGAGCATTCACGAGAAAATTAAGGCATTAATTAAGTAGCATGGGACTGAGAACTCCTCCCTGGGGTGTTATAGGGATCCATCAGCTTTGGGTCTGAGTTTTTGTTATAGTCTTCAAGAGAGTGTGAACATGTGCATCCTTCCCTTTCCCACCGACCCTCTACAGAATGGATATCCTAGGAATAGCCCCAAGAAATTGTTTCATCTCTCTCTCTCTCTCTCTCTCTCTCTCTCTCTCTCTCTCTCTCTCTCTCTCTCTCTCTCTCTCTCTCTCTCTCTCTCTCTCTCTCTCCACCCATCTTTCCACTTTATTAATTCTTATTTTCGACTAAGGAAGAAAACTCTCGCGTGTTCATCGAATTCTCCAAAAATTTGGGAACTTGAGGCAGGAGACTGAAGCGGGTAAAAAATGGTTGTTTGCGAGGTGGCTGGCGGTATCAGTGTAGTGGTGAGCATAATAGAAGTGGTGGGTCTCTGGCTGTAATGGCGCCCTCCATTATGTAAACACCACCACTAGTACCACAGAGACTCTTTCCTCCCTCAAGTCCGCGCATAGGAACAGCCATTAACCTCTCCAGCACACTTCTTTCTTCTTCCTCTTCTTTATTTTCGACTTCGTCGTCTTCGCCTCCTTGTCTGCGTTATCGTCTACGTTTTCGACCTCCTTTCTTCTTTTCCTTTTTTTTTTCTCTTCTGCATTCCAGGTCTTGCACCTCATCCTTCACTTTCCCTAACTCGACTAAAGTCATCATATTTTTCCTCCTGCCAACTATTCTTTCTCTTCTCTTTCCTCTGCCTTTCTTCACATGATCTTCTCCCATTTCTTCCCTGGCCTCCCATTCCACCCTTCCTCCTATCATCTGGATAACTCACATCATCTGGATAACTCCCATCATCTTGGATAACTACCATCATCTAGGATAACTACCATCATCTTGGATAACTCCCATCATCTGGATAACTCACGTCATCTGGATAACTCCCATCATCTTGGATAACTCCCATCATCCTTGGATAACTCCCATAATCTGGATAACTCCCGTCATCCTTGGATAACTTCCATAATCTGGATAACTCCCGTCATCCTTGGATAACTCCCATAATCTGGATAACTCCTATAATCTGGATAACTCCCATCATCTTGGATAACTCCCATCATCTTGGATAACGCCCATCATCTTGGATAACTCCCATCATCTTGGATAACTCCCATCATCTTGCATAACTCCCATCATCTTGCATAACTCCCATCATCTTGGATAACTCCCATCATCTTGCATAACTCCCATCATCTTGGATAACTCCCATTATCTTGGATAACTCCCATTATCTTGGATAACTTCCATCATCTTGGATAACTCCCATCATTTTGGATAACTCCCATCATCTTGGATAACTCCCATCATCTTGGATAACTTCCATCATCTTGGATAACTCCCATCATCTTGGATAACTCCCATCATCTTGGATAACTCCCATCATTTTGGATAATTCCCATCATCTTGGATAACTCCCATCCTCTTGGATAACTCCCATCATCTTGGATAACTCCCATCATCTTGGATAACTCTCATCATCTGGATAACTCCCATCATCTTGGAAAACTCCCATCATCTGGATAACTCCCATCATCTTGGATAACTCCCATCATCTTGCATAACTCCCATCATCTTGCATAACTCCCATCATCTTGGATAACTCCCATCATCTTGGATAACTCCCATCATCTTGGATAACTTCCATCATCTTGGATAACTCCCATCATCTTGGATAACTCCCATCATCTTGGATAACTCCCATCATTTTGGATAACTCCCATTATTTTGGATAACTCCCATCATCTTGGATAACTCCCATCATCTTGGATAACTCCCATCATTTTGGATAACTCCCATCATCTTGGATAACTCCCATCATCTTGGATAACTCCTATCATCTTGGATAACTCCCATCATCTTGGATAACTCCCATCATCTTGGATAACTCCCATCATCTTGGATAACTCCCATCATCTTGGATAACTCCCATCATCTTGGATAACTCCCATCATCTGGATAACTCCCATCATCTTGGATAACTCTCATTATCTGGATAACTCCCATCATCTTGGATAACTCTCATCATCTGGATAACTCCCATCATCTTGGATAACTCCCATCATCTGGATAACTCCCATCATCTTGGATAACTCCCATCATCTTGGATAACTCCCATCATCTTGGATAACTCCCATCATCTGGATAACTCCCATCATCTTGGATAACTCCCATCATCTTGGATAACTCCCATCATCTTGGATAACTCCCATCATTATGGATAACTCCCATCATCTTGGATAACTCCCATCGTCTGTATAACTGCCATTATCCTTGGATAACCTCACAAGATCACCTTCATACGTCCCAGCCTCTTCCCTTTTTTCCGTCTCGCATCCCTCTCCCAATCTTTGCTTCCCTTTCGCCTCCCTCCTCTCTTCTTGCCCACTTACTCACTCCTCTTTCCTCTCCTCCTCTTCACTCATTCCCTTCCTTCCCCTCCTCA